>JAGFNQ010009826.1:0-44896 GCA_024364735.1 Boesenbergia rotunda | reverse complement strand
TTCTGTTTTTTTACTGCTTTACTCGATTTTAAAATCAGTCTCTAAAATAATTTTAAAACTGCTTTACTTGATTTTCAAAATCTTTTTACAATTTTAAAATCAATTTTTCAACTTAGTTTTTTTTTTAAAAACTACCCCCTTCAAAACTAGGAGCTTTTTACGCAAATGGACTTAGCTAGGCCCAACCCTAGAACTGCATGACCTATAGATCTAGAAGCCAGCATCTCACAAGCACCTTAGGGTACTTCTGACTGATAACCTAGAATGGGTTGAGATGCTTAGGTCTTTGCCTTAATTCAAGATGCTTTAAGTCAGTGCATCTGTAGTAATTGGGGCATTAAATACAAATTAAACAGTAATCAGGTTAAGTGTCAAGATTAGAAAATCTAACTTGAACAGAACACTTAACTTGACTAACCTTAGCCAAAACTACTGTTTATAACAGTTAGTAAGTAGCTAATTGGGTTAGACAGGACCCTACAGAGATAATTCAAATTGATTTGGTTCAGTTTATATCTTGAATTGGTTCAGTACAGCACATTATTCTTTTGCTATATCCTTATGCAATTTTTTGCTATATTGCTTTGTTTTTTGATATATGGCAAAGGGGGAGAGATTGGAAAGGAGAGAAGATTTAAAATTTTTTTTTTACAAATTTCAAAATTCTCCTTATCCTTTCTTCAAAAAGTACTTAATCTAAGTTGCTTTCAAAAATGCTTTCTAAGTACTTAATCAAAGTTGCCTTCAAAACTATTTTTTTTCAAAAAGTACTTAATCTAAGTTGCTTTCAATACTGCTTTCTAAGTACTTAATCAAAGTTGCCTTCAAAACTATTTTTTTCTGTTTTTAAGTACTTGATCTAAGTTGATTCCAAAATTGAGTTCAAGTATTTGACCCAAACTGTTTTTCAAAAGTATTTCTAAGTACTTATTTTCAAACTTCTCTAGTAGAAAGGTTTCTAAGTATAAACCTTCTAAGATACTAAAAGAGATTAGAAATTTTTTTTAACTCAAGAAGGTGTTTAGAAAATTGTCTAAGTTATTAACTTGAAATTTTTTTCTAAGTGTAAAGTTTCTAAGTATAAATTTTCCAAAGTGCCCACCAAAACTTTCCTTGAAATAGTTTTATAAAACTTTCTTTTGAAAAATATTCTAAGTGTTGAAAAATCAATTCCATCTTTAGACTTAGAAATTTTTTAAACCCCACGAACTTTTGAAAAACCTAGGATGAGATTCCTTCCAGGGGGAGGAAACTAAACTGGAATTTCACTCGTTTTGATTAACTTAACTTTTTGAATCGGGTTGCCATAAATCAAAAAGGGGGAGATTGTTGGTGCAGACAGCATCCAAGTCGAACCTTGGTTTTGATAATGGCAATGGATTCAAAAGTTAAGATGTTATGTTTATCTAACATGTTACTTGAGTGTGCAGATTGAAGTCCTAGCGAAGGACTGCTAGGCACCTAGCGAAGGACTGCTTGGTACGAAAGACCTAGCGAAGGATTGATGGGCACCAGGAGAAGGACTGCTTGGTACTGAAGACCTGGCGAATGACTGCTAGGCACCTAGCGAAGGACTGCTGGGCAAAAGTCCAACCGAAGGAGCCGGTTGGCAACATGTAAATTCTCCCGAGAGGAGTAGGTGAGGACGTGTTCCCCGTCGAGGGAAGAGTAGGCGTTGGTTCGACCTAGGGTTCAATTTTAGAGACCCAAAGTCAGAACCAAGACAGCTCCGGCTGTAAAATTCACTAACATGCTTGCTTTGTTTTGTTTGGTACTAACCCTGGATGCAGGACCAAAGGAACGAGTTTCTGCAGCTCAGAACGCCCCAAAAGAGAGGGGCAGCAGCTGGGTTGGGCGCCCGGGAGGTCCCGGGCACCCTAAGTCAAAGCCAAACAAGAGTTGAGCAAGAAAACGATTCGGAAGCTCACTGGGCCAGGCGCCCCCAAGCTCCCGGGCGCCCCCGTGCTCCCAGGCGCCCCGGATGCCTCGGGCGCCCTGGGTCCAAGCCAACGAAGCAGATAGAGTTCAAGTCAGCAAGAAGCCAACAGACTAAGTCAACCCGGGCACCCCCTGCTTCCCGGGCACCCCCGTCAAACCTCGAGCCCGAACTTGGAGGGATAAAGGCTGACTGAGAGGTTTGCGGATCAAGTGACACGTGGAGAGCGCCCCCAGGTGCACTATATAAGGGGCTCGACCCCTAAGTCTTCGAAACACATTCTTCCAACGCCAATACGCTCTTCGACTCAAGCGCTTTGCTTCGGAAACCTCCCATCTCGAGATTCAAGCACCGACGACGACCCTCTGCTCCGAAGTACGATGCACACCGGGCGTCGGTAACGAAGAGTTTAATTTTTAGTTTACTGTACTACAACTATAATATTTTTCTGTAAACATTTACGCACATATAGAATTGCCCTCAGTAAACGGTCAACGACCGTGGGCCTTGGAGTAGGAGTCGACCGCGACTCCGAGCCAAGTAAAATCGTTTGAGTTCTTGTACCGTGTTTTCAATTTCGCTGCGTATTCTCTTAACCTTGAATCCGAAAAGTTTTTTAACGATATTCACCCCCCCCCCTCCTCTCTATCGTATTCTCTTGATCCAACAATTATATGTGTGTATATATAAGAAATTGATACCCTACGCGTCTTCGTGTTCGCACTCGTTTGTACTATAGGCTCTTGGATTCATTTTTTTAAAAAATGAATATTTCCTTAAATCTTAAAATCTATATATATATAATATACCTTATTAACATCTAAAATTTTTTACTATTAAATTGTTTTTAGCTTGAATACTATAACAAAACCCCTAAATCCTAGGATAAAATCTAATTGGCTTAACCCTAGAGTTAAAAAATTAAACAAAAAATACTATTAGACACCCTAAATATATATCCCATGAGCATCTAAAATTTTTTAGTGTTAATTTCTTAGCTTAAACGTTAAAACTCAACCCCTAAATCCTAAAGGCAAAATCTAATTAGCTTAACCTCGGAACTAAAAAAATAAGCAAAAGAAATGCTACTGCCATTGAATCAAGGAGCCCCGAGCGCACATCCATGAGCATCTAGAGTAATTTTGTTTTTTTTATTTTTTAAGCTCCAGTTACGCCAATCAGATTTTGCTTTTAGGATTTAGGAGTTAGATTATAATATTAAATACAAAAATTTTTAAAACTAATATTTTTTACGGAGCTATATATATATATATATATATATATATATATATATATATATATATATATATATATATATATATATATATATATATATATATATATATTTTGTTGTGGACTTCTTGTTTGTAACCTTTTTTAATGATTTTTATGTTCCTGGTTTTACCGATAATATTTTATCTTTAAAATTTAAGAATTAAATTATAATATTTTATCTTTAAAGTAAACTTAAGGAATTTACTGTACAAACTTTAAATAATTTTTTTGATTTAAAAATTATTTTATATTTAATATTATAATAATCCAGACACTAAACGCTAAAGATGCAATCTCATTGATACAATTGGAAGCTTAAAAAAATCATCAAAAAAGAAATTGAAAAACCTACCGTCACGCGGGGCCGGATCCTCTGGTCCCAAAATCCCTGGTCCATCCCTGGTCCACACTCAAATTGCGGTCGGATCGTGATTGCGATCCGACCGTAATTTGCTTCAATCTCCTCTAGGGTTCACCGTGTCCCTCAGGTTATAGTTTGGGTTCGGGCGGGTGGCCGGAGGCCATCCGACGGCCTAAACCCTAAATCCGGATTTAGGATTTAGGGTTTAGGGTTTTAGATTTAGGGTTTAGGCCGTCGGGTGGTCTCCGGCCACCCGCCCGAATCCAAACTATAACCTGAGGGGCACGATGAGCCCTAGAGGGGATTGAAGCAAATTGTGGCCGGATCGTAATCACGATCCGACCGCAATTTGAGTGTGGACCAGGAATGGACCAAGAATTTTGGGACCAGAGGATCCGGCCCCCCGTCACGCACGCCGTCCGCACCCTCAAGGATCTGCAGCAAAGAAAAACTGAACTTGCTCCAAAAGCATGGAAAGACCTTTATCATCTTGAAAACCTTAAGTTCATATATATATTTAATGTTTTCCATGGGATATCCTTCCTAATAAATTTATATATTAGAATATAAGAATTGAGTTTAGAAATAGGTTAAATAGAAATCAATGAGAAAATTTTGGCATATATTTTACTACTCACCCTTCGAATTTTGTAGAATAAAAATTTACTTCCCGAAAGTTGCAATCCGTATCATTTTGCCCCATTTGTTATTAACATCATTTAGTTAACATGATGATATTTACATGTACATGTTATAATTTTTTTGGTTGTATAATGTTGATAGTTATCGAAGAAAACGATAAAATAAAACAAAATTTGAGAATTCTCTCTCTACGTATAATCTAATCTCATTATCACTTTAACTTACAATTTATGTTCAAACGAATAATTAAAAAAATTAAATTAAAACTTTGAGGAACTCTGTGAGGAATTTTAAATTTTTATTCTCTAGTAGAAATTTTAGAAAAAGAATAGAAGAGCTTAATTTGTGAAGTAAATTATGTAAATATTGAACATAAGCAAAGCTCACGTCAACGATGTCGATATGTACTACCAGGAATTAATTTGGACCGCCGATGTGCGCATCCATCAGCCCCCTATCAATTAATTTGGACCGATAAATGGACATTTTATCGGTTCGGTATGGCCAATTTATTTCAAAACAAACTAATTAAGATTCGTAAGGTGTTGTAATAAGCCCTTGGGGCTATAATAGTGGTAGGGTAATTAATTTTTAATCCAGGCATCTACGATTCGATCCTCAGCTATGACGTATTTTGTAGAATTTTTTTTCTAAATGGGGCACAAATCCTGAGACGCTGGGCTTCTAGATTGTCTACCGAGCGTTTCCCGATTTACCCAAGTGACCGGTGGAAAATTTTTATGGAGCCGGATCGATCATCTCAGATTCAATTTGTCTGTTGTCTGATTCATCAAATAAGGTATTGTAATAAGATTTCTAATTTTTTTATATGGTTGTATTAGAATAAAATATTTTTTATAATTTAATTGTTTATATTTAATCATTGGACCTTCGATACTGAATCGTTGAATATTATATCTTACTCTAATAAGGAATTGAAATAATTTGATGAAACAAGATTGCTGTAATAATTGAATAGTCGTTTATTATCATAGAATAACAAATTTATATTACATGAGTGAAATTCGAATCTCTTGGGTGGGTAGGGTTGATTAAGATAAGATTATATTTTTAATCCATGATTGAGGGAGCACTTGATAAACGGGTTTAGAATACGAGAATGAGAATGAAATATATTTTATTTTCATTTATGACGATTAGTATACAAGATCGGAATCATATTAATATGGATATGATACCTATGATTTTATAATCTAGTCCCCACTAAATTATCATCAAACTCATAAACCTTAAATCAAAATTCATTATCATTCCATTTGCGGAATGTATTCCAAGCACCCCGACTCATTTTTAACTCGTCAATGATAAGTGATTGTTCGTGATTATATCACTATATAAATTGAAAAATCAATTACTTTTTAGCTTAGTTATTAATAATCACAATTTATACAATAAGAATAATAGCATAATAAAATGTTTCTTTTAACTTTTGTCATAAAAATCATACCATAAAAAACTTTGGAACGAGGTATTTTGATCATATAATAAATAACTCATATTTTTATTCTGACCATAAAAATCATATCAAACAAAAATAATTTTATCATACTTTCCTTAAATATCATCATCTAAAACATTATTATTACCCAAATTTATAATCTATCAATAATCTTATCATACAAATTAAATGGTGTCTCAGAGAATAAATTCTTTTCAGACGGATAATGAAGGATCGTCTGACCTAAGCATTATACCCTTTTGCATCACACATAATTGAATGAATCTAGAATTAATTAAAGGGATAAATTATATCTTAAAAATTCTAACCAAATGTAACAGTTATGTAATTTCATTTTTTTTTTTTTTTGCTTTAAAAATTAATTAGCGAAATTACCATTAATTTGTCTAATGAAGTCCAACTTAACCACTGATAATATTTTATTAAAATCGTTTGTAAAAGCAAAGATATTTTTTTTTAGATTTTAGCCAAAATTTATTTGAATTTCTTTTTTTTTAAATAAAAACTTAAGAACAAGATAGCACCGCCGCCACGTCATTAATTTTGAAGTCGGCGTTTGACTTCTTTCATGTGCCAATTTTGGACAATCTCTTCCTCGATATTTCTCCTTTGACTAAAAATTGACTTAAAAGTCGATCCTCGTTTCTTCATCACCTTCCTGTGTCAACCAATTTCCCCGATCCATCGCCGGCCAAACAATGGCGGAGCCCGATAATGCCGACTTCGACTACTCCGCAGCAGACCTGACCAGCAACATGTTCATGGTGGTCGCAATCGTTTTCCTCTTTCTCATCGTCGTCTTCGTCTTCTTCCTCTACCTCTACGACAAGCGCCACCTGCGCCACGCCCGCATCCTCGTCTTCTCCTCCGCCTCCGATCTCGCCGCCACCTCTTCCCTTTTCCACGTCCTCGACGCCTCTGTTCTCTGATCTCTCCCCGTCGTCGTCTACCGCGCGGCGGAGTTCGGAAACGGGATCGAGTGCACCGTGTGCCTCAGCGAACTCGCCGACTGCGAGGCCGTCCGGAACCTCTCCAAGTGCAACCACGTCTTCCACCTCGAGTCCATCGACATGTGGTTGCACTCCCACTCTACTTGCCCCCTCTGCCGGAGCCCCGTCGGCGCCGAACCAATCCCAGTCCCAAACTCTAATCCCCTCGCCGGATCCGAAACCCTAAATCCCGACTCGCCCGTCTTCCAATCGAATCAACAGCAGTCGAGCGATTGAAGAAGCCAAAAGGAGGTCTTGTGATTGAGATACCGAGGAGGGAGCCGCAGGGGTTTTCGTCGCCGGTTTCGCCGCTGCCGACGAGCAGGAACGCCGGCGAGGAGACGAGGCCGCTGAGTTCCGGGAGGCTTCGGTCGGTGAGGCGGCGGCTGCGTATGGGGAAGCGGACTCCTACTCCTGGCTCCGGTTCCGCGTGTAGTCCCATGGGAGGCGACCTCGAGCAAGGATTTGGGGGGTTTTATGGAGAGGGAAGCGCTCCACCGGCAAAGTCTCCGGCGAACTACCCGAAGCAAGCGTTTGACGAAATGTTGAAGGTGTAAAAAATTCATCATAGTGCTCAAGAAGATTAAACTTTAAAAAGTTTGTATGTATAAAACTGAGATTAAAAATTATAGAGTGCAAATCTCCATTTTTTTTATCTCTTGAAAAAAGGAAATAAAATTGCGGTCGTTTGATAGGAAATTCATGGATTTAAAGCTTTATGTACCATCAATCATTTACAATAAAACTATTCTTTAAATCAAAATTATGCCATTCTCTTATCCATCTCTAGAACTAGAAGAACACAAATGATCAAAAGGCAGAGCTACCCAACACTAAAACACTACTAATCTAAAGCTTTAACTAACTCTTCTAATCTACTCTTGTCATCTTCATCATTCCTCATCATCTTCTTTTTCGATATTTTCTCAAGGATTCCTTGACCCGCTGAACCGAGGCTTCAACCTAACACAAAGTCACACCTCTACTTACATAACATATATTGCAAAAACAAGCAAACTTTGTTTTTCCTTGTAAAATTATTGATGGATGATGTTGTGGCTTACTTGTTCTGGGTAGGGTTCGACCTTGAAGGAGGAATCCTCCTTTTGCTCACCATTCCTTGATTCGCAGGCATGACACTACTACCACTACCACTGCCAGTGTCAATCTCTAGGTCAGAATTGGAAATAGTTTTGTTCTGAGACAACAAAAGTAACTTTCTAGTCACAATTCTGATCTTTAACAATGACACCTCTTGCTCTGAACAGAGAACTGATTTGCTCTGCAGTGGTGGCGACAGCAGTAGCTTCCTCGCTCGAAGCCCGGCGACCATTTTGATAGAGCTCAGAAGGAGGAGGACTACCAGGAGCTTGGGGAGAGGAGGAACTGCTGCTGCATGCAAGCAAGATCTGCTTGTGATCTTCATCCTGTTCTTGGCTCAACAGTCTGCACCTACTGCTTTGTTGTGGGGTTTTGAGGAGAATTTAAAGGCATTTTGGAGGCCATGTGATGGAGGTTTGACTACTGATCGCATCCAAAAAGTTTTCATTCGTTCTCGATTCAAAGCTCCTTAATTAAAGTTCATATGATCACGTGAGGGTTGGCATTTGATTACTGCACAGGCTGCAGCTTGGCCAATGCCATGACAACCTGCATTGGCTACATAGAAAAAGGTTTAGTAAAAGCTGCTCGCCTGAATGGATTCCGAGTTCTTGAATCTTACTCAGCAAACTCGAAGGTGAATGGATAGGACGGGGCAGGAGTCAAGGGCTTGTCGAGTTATCGAGTTTTTCCAATTAGTTCTTGAGTCTTACAAATTCTTTAAAATTTCCTAATGCTTTTTTATTGCATTCTAAAATAACTTCTATACAGAACAAGACACGACAAAGCTAAGGAGGGTTGATCTTAACTTTCTTCTTCTAAAAAATGACAGCAATGCAAGAGTCCAACAAATTAAGTGTGCTTATTCTCTCTAATCATTATGCTAATGTTTGTTCTGCAGTGTGGCACAGATCTCCAAGTAGGTTACAGAACTTACAGTGTAATTAAACAGAATGACAAGATTTTAGCAGTTGATTACTGAACTTTACAGGGTGGGGTTTTGCAGCTATCTTGCTTATTAAAATTACAAGTGATGTGTACCTCTCCAAGAACCACTCCCACTCCATTACTTTTATTTTGTTTTTTTTTCCCTTTCTACGAATCGTTTCACTGACAGTTCAAATTAGTTTATTAAATGAGCAGGGCAGGGTTTAAATGCCCTTCCTTTGGCTGAAAATTAACTAGGGTTGTTTTTTTTTTTAATGAATAGTGTGTTGGAATGGGATCCAAGAAGGATTGCCATCACGAACCATCATATGTTTACTGCAAGTAAACATTAGTTTACATCATTAAGCCAAGCGGTTTTAAGAATGCTTTCGAAATCACACCCAATCAATTGGTTAACACATTTCACCAATCAAATGTTCAATCTGCATCGATGTCAAGGGAGGGCCGATTCAAATTTCAAAGTTTCCCCATCTTCTTATCCTTCTACTTGATGTTGATTTCTATTCGAGGTATAATCAAAAGTCTCGTATTGGAAAAAAATCATAAATTTAAAAGGATAAAAGATATCTCCGTTAATATAAGACATTTTAGAAAAAATTCTCTTGGAATCGGTCGGCGACAAGAGGAGTGTGAATTACCATTGAAAAATGAATTCGAGATCTTTTATTTAACTTAATAAAAATAGTTACTTAGCACAAATAAATAACATAAATAATATTAACTAAGAAACAGAAAGAGACACAAATAGATTTACTTGGTTGCAACAAGATTGCTAATCTAAGACAATAATAGCGCAATCTTCAAATCAACTTCTTGTGGGCGAAGAAGCGCCTTATAGAATTAGGAACTCAGAGAAAATAGAAGAAAGCTATTATAGTATTCGTTACTGCTTGAATGAACGAAATGCTCTGAGTTTAGGGATCTATTTATAGCTCCTAGGAAAACTTATCAACATGCTGACATTGCACATCATGAGCGCCCGAGTGCTACACAGGTGCCTGAAAGCGGTCAACGCATATCCACATCACAACGATCAAATAAGTATCAAGTCTCAGGCGCCTATATAGTCAAGCACCCATATCCATGCGGGAGCCTGATTACCCGGGCGCCTAAATCCACTCGAGTGCTTGGGAGCTAACTGGTCAAGTTTAGTTAACCAGCATTCTTCCAGCCTTCTAAGTGATCTCTAGCCATTCAACGTTGAGCTGATCCGAACCCATCTTCGACCTTCTACTCGAACATATTTCCTCCTTGATTTCTCATCTCTCGGACGTTGTAGGCGTCCTTCTCGCTCCATCGGTGTAATCTTTCGCAACCTTCGCATCCCTTGTGTTGGGACCGGTAGGCGAGCTAGAGGGGGGGTGATTAGCTCCGATTTGCTCCGTGATGATTTGTCGCGGCGGAAGACTCGAGCAAACGCTAACACAAAGGATTTACTTGGTATCCACCCCGGTCGGGTGACTAATACAAGGATCCACTCTCCTCACTCTCTCATACACTATGAAAGATCTCCTTCTTGAGGTGGAGAAACCTCTTACAAGATTTCACAAAGATACAACAAGGATTTAAGCAAATACAAAAAGAAATCTTACAAGATTTATAATGAATAAGCTCTCTTTACTTTCCTTGCTATCTTCAAGCTTGTGATTGCCTCTAGAACCTTGGAAATGCAGCAGCAATGTCCTCCAAGGCTTCCCTTGAAATGGCAATAACGTTGGAGAAGAAGAGGAGAAGACTTTTGCCAAAAACCTGCGCGAAAGACCTTATACCCGACGCCTAGGATTTGGTAATCGATTACCACGTAGGATTTAGCCGTTCAACGGCTAGTTTTCAAACGGTAATCGATTAGCCAATCGATTACCCGTGCCCTTAATCGATTACCCAATCGATTCAGAGCTTCTCTGTTCTCTCGCGCAAACTCTGTGATCGATTACCCCAATCGATCAAAAGACACCTTAATCGATTGACCAATCGATTAAGGAAAGACTGAATCGATTACCCAATCGATTCAGCCACCCTCTGTCCTCTCTCGCAAACTTCCTTAATCGATCCACTGATCGATTCACCCAATCGATTACCCAATCGATTGAGTCCAACCTAACTTGTTTCCACAAGTCTAGGATCCCTTACCAAGTGTCCGGTCAACCCCTTTGACCAACTTGGATTTCTTCTACCTAGCTCCCAGCTCGGACTTACCCTGGTTCCCAACCAGATTCGCCTAACCCTCGAGTTAGGTCTAGTCTCTCGGTAGACTTCCACCTTGCCAGTCTGTGATCTCCCCGATCCATCTGGACTTCACCTAGTCCTACTAGGTCTTTTCCCATGTCAGCGTACGATCTCCCCGATCCAGCTGGACTTCACCTAGTCCCACTAGGTGTGCCTAGTCACACTAGGTGTGCCTAGTCACACTAGGTCTTTTCCCTTGCCAGCCTGCAATCTCCCCGATCCAGCTGGACTTCACCTAGTCCCATTAGGTGTGCCTAGTCCCACTAGGTCTTTTGCCTTGCCAGCGTACGATCTCCCCGATCCAGCTGGACTTCACCTAGTCCCACTAGGTGTGCCTAGTCCCACTAGGTCTTTCTCCAGTCAAGCCTCCAGTCAAGCCTCCAGTCAACTTTGACCCACTTGACTCACACATCATGACCACTCAAACATCATTATCAAACATCGAAACATACGACCTCAAGCTCACCCGAGCTTTGTCAAACTAGGTCAACCCTGACCTAACCAAGATTGCACCAACAATCTCCCCCTTTTTGATATTTGACAATATGTTTGAGAAAGACTAATCCCTATTAGCCTTTCAATTTTCTCCCTCTTTGACACACATCAAACACTCTCCCTAGGAGTCTATATGGTCAAAGGTATACCCAATGAAAATCCCATACTTTTCATTGAACCTATGCTCAACCTTGAGCACTCATGAAGATTCCCAATCTCCATTCAGTCACTTATTCCAAAAATAAAAATTCAAGCACATGTTGTTAAGGAAGACCTCCCCCTCAAAACATGCTCTAAACTTCTATCATTGTACCAACAATGATTTTTGAGTTCCTAAACCATTAGGAAAACTCAACTTGAGGTAATTGAGATTTTGAAATTCAATATTTGAATCAAAATCTCTCCTTAACCCTTAACTGTTCACCAAACCATTCCCCTTTTTGATTTCACAATGAAATTTACCCAAATATACTTATAAAAGTAATTCTAGGGTCTAGGGATTGTTAGGTTACTTAACAATGGGTTATTGGACTGAAAATAAACAGTTTCAGTCTCACCAATCGATTGGTGTTGGGAACCAATCGATTACGACCTGCCTTAATCGATCAGCCGATCGATTACGGCTACCTGTAATCGATCACCGGATCGACTACCCGAGTTTCTGTGCTCGTAAAAGGATCGACCAATCGATTGACCAATCGATTGGCTATGGTCCTGATCGATTGGGAGTTTCTGAAATCTGAAAACAATTTCAGATCCAAAATTCAGAAACCCCTAAATAATTCTACAAAATTCGAAAAATTCTAAAATTTTGCGTAGACATTATTTATACCATATACTATCAAGGAAAAATAATTTTCTATGAAAATACCTTCCTTTTTCAAAGATTGACACAAAATTGGAAACCATGAAATACTTCAATGTTTCACTCCATTTTGTATCCAAATTCATCAATGATGAGATCTATCAAAAGATAGTCTTCACCAAGGTTTTCCAAGATAGTTTTGAAATAGTTTTCAAAAACAATTTCCAACCATATTCCTTGGGCCAAATGCACATGACTTGTACATTAGCTTTCCCAATGATTGGAGTTCATTGAACTTCATGTTTTGATGAATCTAAAACTCAATATGATGTACTTTATCAACACCTTGAGTTTTGTTCATCACCCTAACATCTCACTTGTTTCTAATGTGTCTCAAAAACATATACAAGTCAACTTATGGTCTTAGTGAGATGTGAAAGTCATATTCTCCCTAAACTAAGGGTTCATGCATTTCCATCTAGGCATTATAAACTTTGATCATCCACCTAGGATGCCAATTAATGCCAATGTCCTTAATTTCAATAAAAATTGATTTATGCATGATTAATGACTATGACATGCATCATATTAGGATTTTCAAAAGAAATTATAGCTAAATGATGCATGTATGACATGACATGTAATATTTTCATAGTAAAATATGAATGATGAAATATGATGTCATGGCATGTGATAGGGCATACAAAACATGGCATAGTAGCACAAAAGAAAATACCTAGATTTCCTATCTAAGTATCAATAACTCATCGCTAAGCCATTGATAATCCTAAATTTTCCCTAATTTCCAAGATAGTGCCAAAACTCCCCAACTTGGCCTATCTATGGATTCTAACCTAGTTGTGCCAACTTTTTATTAAGTTCAATCTTCCAAAAAGATAGTTTGGCACATATTTACTCCTCCTAGAGTAAATAAATGAATCCTTCATTTTCAAGGGTACTAATTCCTTGAAAATGTTCCAAAGTGCCAACTACATCAAGGTTGGGTTAACTACCCTTCCAATTAGAGTTGACACTCCCTAGACCTATCTAGGGTGTGGCGAACACACTCTTTGGAACCCAAAACCTATTGGTGCTCCTTGGGTGTTCTAGGTATTCACTAGGGATAACTTCCCTTGATACCTTCCTAGTGACTCTTCTAGGCTTTTCGGAAACCTTAGTCACCTTTGTCTTGTCTTGGTCAACCCTAGGGATAGCTTCCCTTGTGGCCTTGACTTGACTTCTAGACCTAGATTGAGTTCCATATCTATATAGAACTCTATGATAAGATGGACCATCATCCTTAGTTTTAGGTTTGTATCCCAAACCTTTCTTGCTCCTAGAGGGTCCTTGATTTCCTAAATCTAGGTTTTGATCCTTAGATCCCTTAAATAGATTTTCTATTCTTTTGAGGGATTTTTTTAATTTATCAAGTTTTGACCTCAAAACTTGATTTTCAATCATTACCTCCTCAAGGCTTGGTTTTCTAATATAGCCTTGGTAATTTTTCTTTTTGGCCTTGGATTGGGTAGGTCTATCCTTAGATGATCTAAAATCTTCCCTATCTTTGGTTGTGGTAGACCTAGCATGAAAGGCTCTATATTTTTCCTTTGGTTTCTCATACCTCTTATTTTCATGATAAATAGCATTAAAATGATAATAATTATTTCTAGCATGCATATTATCATGATTTAAATAAGTATCATTTCCTAATGGTACCTCAGTGTTATTCTTGGAGGCTCCCCCTTGACTTGAGCTCCTCCTTTTAGCCTTGGTTGGTTTCTTCCCCTTTGGACATTGATTTCGATAATGTCCCTTTTCTTTGCATGAGAAGCACACAATGTGCTTCTTATCCTTCTTTGCCACGGGGCCGACCTCCTTTGGCTTCTCCTTGGTCGTGGGTGCCATTTGCACCTTCTTCTTGACCAATTTTGGACACTTACTCTTGTAGTGCCCTCTTTCCCTACACTCAAAGCAAATGATATGATTTTTATTTTTGCAAATTGAAATATTTATACCTTTGCTTGTAGGGTTATGGCATGATTCTTCACTTGATTCGGAAGTAGATACTTCTTCTTTTTCCGGAATCAATGACCTTTGCTCCCCCTCAATCCTAGAGGTGGAGACTTCTTCTTCTTCTTCATTGACCTCGGATGATGTTGAAGCTTGTCTTTGATCCGATGTCAATGACACATTTTGCTCCCCCTCAATCCTAGAGGTGGAGGCTTCTTGAATTTCCTCTTCAACCCTTGAGGTAGAGGCTTCTTGAGCTTCATCTTCGGATGTTGAGCACCTCTCAACTTCTGAGTCCTCTTCACTTGATGAATCTCCCTCTTCGGATTTATCTTGATTTGGTATAGTGGAGGGATCTTCATGAAGCCTTGCCAATTTGCTCCATAGCTCTTTGGCGTCTTGAAATTCTCCAATCTTGTCCAAGATGGTGCTTGGCAAAAGATTGACCAATAGCTTGATCACTTTGTAGTTGGCCTCGCATCTCTTGATTTGCTCCTCATTCCATTTGCTTTTCTTGAGGAGCTTTCCTTTTGAGCTTGTTGGAGCTTCAAAACCCTCCATTAGAGCAAACCATTGCTCTATCTCCATCATGAAATAATTTTCGATCTTTGATTTCCAAAGACCAAAATTCGCCTTGTCGAATGGTGGAGGTGCCCTTGTGTCATGACCAAACTCCATCTTTGAAGTTGAAACCCCTTGATGATGACTTCTTGAAATTAGGGTTTCTTCCAACTTCTTCTTCTTCCTCTAGCTCTTGCCCTCTTGGCGATGAGTCCAAAGAAGAGCAACCTCGCTCTGATACCACTTGTTGGGACCGGTAGGCGAGCTAGAGGGGGGGTGATTAGCCCCGATTTGCTCCGTGATGATTTGTCGCGGCTGAAGACTCGAGCAAACGCTAACACAAAGGATTTACTTGGTATCCACCCCGGTCGGGTGCTAATCCAAGGATCCACTCTCCCCACTCTTTCATACACTATGAAAGATCTCCTTCTTGAGGTGGAGAAACCTCTTACAAGCTTTCACAAAGATATAACAAGGATCTAAGCAAATACAAAAAGAAATCTTACAAGATTTATAATGAATAAGCTCTCTTTGCTTTCCTTGCTATCTTCAAGCTTGTGATTGCCTCTAGAACCTTGGAAATGCAGCAGCAATGTCCTCCAAGGCTTCCCTTGAAATGACAATAACGTTGGAGAAGAAGAGGAGAAGACTTTTGCCAAAAACCTGCGCGAAAGACCTTATACACGACGCCTAGGGTTTGGTAATCGATTACCCAATCGATTACCACGTAGGATTTAGCCGTTCAACGACTAGTTTTCAAACGGTAATCGATTAGCCAATCGATTACCTGTGCCCTGAATCGATTACCCAATCGATTCAGAGCTTCTCTGTTCTCTCGCGTAAACTCTGTGATCGATTACCCCAATCGATCAAAAGACACCTTAATTGATTGACCAATCGATTAAGGAAAGGCTGAATCGATTACCCAATCGATTCAGCCACCCTCTGTCCTCTCTCGCAAACTTCCTTAATCGATCCAGTGATCGATTCACCCAATCGATTACCCAATCGATTGAGTCCAACCTAACTTGTTTCCATAAGTCTAGGATCCCCTACCAAGTGTCCGGTCAACCCCTTTGACCAACTTGGATTTCTTCTGCCTAGCTCCCAGCTCGGACTTACCCTGGTTCCCAACCAGATTCGCCTAACCCTTGAGTTAGGTCTAGTCTCTCGGTAGACTTCCACCTTGCCAGCCTGTGATCTCCCCGATCCATCTGGACTTCACCTAGTCCCACTAGGTCTTTTCCCATGCCAGCGTACGATCTCCCCGATCCAGCTGGACTTCACCTAGTCCCACTAGGTGTGCCTAGTCCCACTAGGTCTTTTCCCTTGCCAGCCTGCAATCTCTCCGATCCAGCTGGACTTCACCTAGTCTCACTAGGTGTGCCTAGTCCCATTAGGTCTTTTGCCTTGCCAACGTACGATCTCCCCGATCCAGCTGGACTTCACCTAGCCCCACTAGGTGTGCCTAGTCCCACTAGGTCTTTCTCCAGTCAAGCCTCCAGTCAACCTTGACCCACTTGACTCACACATCATGACCACTCAAACATCATTATCAAACATCGAAACATACGACCTCAAGCTCACCCGAGCTTTGTCAAACTAGGTCAACCCTGACCTAACCAAGATTGCACCAACACCTTGGAGGTGTCGAGCCTGTCGGCTCCTTTCCCACGCCATCCTTCTAGTCACTGCATCTTCCGCTTGACTTCCTAAGCTCCTACACATTTAGACACAGGTATCAAATACCAACAAGACCTAACTTGACTCAGTTGACCATATTAAAACTATCCCAGAGTACTTATAATCTTCTCTTTTTAATGTGCATCAATCCGAGTTAAGTTAGCGTTAAATATAAACATATACAAAAGAAACAGGTAATACAATATTACAATTGGATAAAAAAATTACAATTTAACACCTCCCCTTAACTTAAGTCCTAATTTCTCCCATTTTGATCACATAAAAAAAATAGGTAAGGGATAAAAACATAGAATAAAACTTAAAAACTATATTTGTGTCCAACAATTTGTATAAAAAATCATAAAAAATTATCTAGTCATGCAAATTTTTCATAAAAAAATCATTCTAAGTAAAGGGAAATATTTTTTTATTATGAGACTTAAATATTTTAAAAAATAAAATTAAAAATTAGATTTTAAACTAAAGAAAATTTAAAAAAAAATCAACTTCCTATATTTAGTCTCCCAAAAATCAGATTTTTTTTAAAAAAATTAATTTTCTAAGTATTTTTCAAACTTTTTTAAATCAATTTTTGATCACAAATTCACAAAAATTTAACTAAAAAATTTTTGTAAATAGATAAGAATGAAGTCTATCACAAAAAAAATTAAAATAAATTTTCTGCAAAAGTTAAATATTTGAAAATAATTTTAAAATGATAAACAAATAAAAATTCACAAACATTAATTATTATCATACAAAAATTCTAACAGTTCAGTACTGATTTAGGGATCCAAAATAAATTTCTATCTATTGGATTTACTAAAAATTTAGGCGGATTATAACTTATTGGAATTCTCACAATTTGTCTTCTATGATTTCTAATATAGAAGTTTAGAGATTTAATATACTCAGTGAAAAAACACAATGAAAAGCTCAGTAAATGATGTGTCACTTTGCATGTACACGTCCGATTGACGCCCGAACACTATCAGCGGCCTCCGGCTGCTATCCCGAATCAAACTATACACTGGGGGGCACGGTAAACCCGTCAGTGATCGCTGCATGTAAAGTATCATGTCATTCACTGAGCTTTTCCTTAAGATTTTTCACTGAGCATATTATTTTCCAACAGTTTAATCTATGAAAATTTCTATAATTTGGCTTTTGAAAATTATTTGAACATGTAGATTTCTTTTCTAAAATTCCTTTCAATTTTAAAATTTCATTTTATACTTAATCATACATTTCTACTGGACATGCATTGAACAAATTCAATTTCACTTCCATATTTTCTCTTTTTAATTTAATGTACTTATTTCATAACTTATATAATAATTTACTTAGCATTTGTATTACATCATATAATTGATCGGGAGGGAGGTTGTGTCTCACTTACCATGTTAGATTCACAGTCGGATGCTCCCCCTTCATCGATGCTCTCGATGCTTATGTTGGATGAGCTTTCGTTGTCTTCTTCTTGATAGTTCGTCATTAACGGAAGACTGACATATTTTTCTATGTCGGATTTCGAGGATGACGATTCGCTCCCCGTCGCTTTTAGGTTATTTTGCTTGTTTCGACTTGGTTGATTTTCTTTGTCTTTCTTTTTCAGTCTCGGACAATTATTCTTGATGTGTTCTTCGTCTTGACAGTTGTAGCTACAGACTTTCCTTTTGCTTCTTAATAGTTTTGATACCTGCGACTTATTAAATTTGTTACATTTAAGGAATTTAGTAAACTTTCTTACCATATATGCTTTTCCATCCTCGTCGAGCAATGTGTCTGAATCTGATCCATCCTTTTTAGCCTTCTTGTCTTTTTGGGCCTTCAACGCTAGATTCTGACTTGAGCTTTCTTTTCTTATTCCTACACACAAGTTTCATGTAATTCCAAAGTAGAAAACAAACTTTCTAAGATACTTTCCTCAAGGTCCTTAGATATATAATATGAGTTGATGATGGAGAATTAGTCCGGTTTTCTCGAGAAGGCGTTGAGAGCATATCTTTGTGAGTCCCAATTCGTTACCATTTCTTTGAGGTATTGAATCTAGTGATCAGCTCTTTGAGTTTGGCATACAGCTAGGCCATTGACTCTTCTTCTTTCATTCAGAGGTTGCTGAGTTGATTCTGGATCATATCTCGTTTTGCTAGTTTAGCTTCAGTAGTACCTTCGTGGAGCTCCAGGAACTTTTCCCAAAGTTTCTTTACTGAACCATAACTGTTGATTCGGTTGACTTCTTGGGGTGGCAAGATGCTTAGCAGATGGAACTTTGTTTTGTCGTTGGCCACGAAATCCGCTTGCTCCTTCTTGGACCAAAGATACTCTTCTTTTACGAGTATTTTAAAATCGTATTTTATCATTAGTAATATATCAAAATCAGTTTCAAAGTATAGCTTCATTTTGCACTTTCAAAACGCGAACTTCCCCTTAAACTAAGGCGGGTAAATGCTTGATCCGGCCATGTGTCTTGCTTTAGTTGGCGGCTAGTCCTTCTAAAGCGTCCTTGCTCTGATACCACTTATTGGGATTGGTCAGCCGGCAAGAGGGAGATGAATTACCCCTGAAAAATAAACTCGAGATCTTTTGTTTAACTTAACAAAGATAGTTAGTTAGCACAAATAAATAACATAAATAATATTAACTAAGAAATAGAAAGAGGCATAAACAGATTTATTTGGTTGCAACAAGAAATGTTGCTAATCCAAGGTAATAGCAGTGCAATCAACAAATCAACTCCTTATGGGAGGAGAAATCTCTTATAGAATTAGGAACTCAGAGAAAATAGAAGAAAATTATTACAGAATTTGTTACTACTTGAATGAATGAAATGCTTTGAGTTCAAGCGCCTATTTATAGCCCCTAGGAAAATTTATCGACATGCTAATATGGCACATTACGGGCGCCCCAATTGCTACATGGGTCTGGCGCCGGAGTGCTACATGGGCGCCTAAGAGTGGTCAATGCCTATCCACGTCGCAACAGTCAGATAAGTATCAAGTCTCAGGTGCCTGTATGAACTCTGACGCTTATATAGTCGAGCACCTATATCCATGTGAGCCCCTGATTACCCGAGCGCACAAATCTACTCGGGTGCCCGGGAGCTTACTGGCCAACTGTAGTGAACCAGCCTTCTTCGATCCTCTTAGGTGATCTCTAGTCATCTAGAGTTAGGCTCACCCGAACACGTCTCCGGCCTTTTCCTCGAGTAGACTTCCTCCCCTGCTTCTCGTCCCTCGGACGTCATGGGCATCATTCTTGCTCCATCGGTATACTCTTCCATATCCTTCACGTCTCTCAGATATGCCGAACTCGTCGGCTCTCTTTCTATATCATCATTTTCATCTGCTACATCTTCTATTCGACTTCCTGTGCTCCTAAGCTCTTGACTCGGTTGACCACACCATAATCATCTCGGAGTATTTACAAATTCAAGATTAAAATTACGAAGACTTAAGTGTAAAATGAATAAACAATTATTTTAAATTAAAATATGAACTTAACATAGTCTAAACAGTTTAAAATTTAATAACAGTAGGATATTTTTGTATAAATGTCAATTGGTCCTAATTTTTAAAATAGTATTTATTTTTAATATTCTTTTATTAAGCATCCATAAAAAAAAAATTAACTTGATTTTTTCAATCTCGGATGATTAGTCCGATCCCACATAAGTTTTCCATCAGCCGCTAGAATAAATCGAGAATAGCTCGTGGCGAGCGGTCTAAAAGTCCAGCGTCCTAAAATTCGTACCCTATTTAAAAAAAATGTCTACAAAATACATCATAAGTGAGAATTAAACTGTAAATATCTAAAATAATAACAATCAATCTTCCATTATACTATAATCTCGGGAACTTTTATTAAGCATCCATAGTACACAAAGTTAGTGGCAAATTAAAACACATGGCCTTTGAAATTGTAGGATATGAATGAGAACTGAGAAGCTTCTTGGAAAGGAGAACTAAAAGTCATGAAAAAAAAATTATAAAAAAACTACTTTAAGGTGAGCGCATGATGTAACTTTATGACCTGTTTCTACGTAGAGTTGTTTTTTTCTCGATAATTCAGTATTTAATTTCTCAAATAAATTAGAAAAATAATTGGGAACATAAAAAACTCAACGTGAATCCAACATGAAACCCAATTGCACCGATCCTCGACGGGTTCACCCATCCCCCCAGGTTATAGTTTTGTTCGGGGCGACGGCCGGAGGCCGCCGCCACTGTCCGAGCGACAATCAGACGTGTATATAAAAAGTGCCACGTCATTCACGTTGAATTTCACCCTAAAATTTCACGTTCTTTATCATTGCTCAATAAATTAATTTTAAAGATCATCAATTGACTTTCCAAAAGTATTTTATCAACCATCCGATTAAATCCAAAAGTACAAATCCATAAGTACAAATGGATCATCATCCAACTGCTAATGTTTTTGATTTTTTTTATCCTATTAGATAAAAATATCATATAATATATCTTAATTAGGATGCCAACAATGAACGTTGGGAATTGTAGAGTTGTTCTTTGGAAATATAGTTGATGACCTTTAACTTCGTAATGGTATTGAGCATTTCAAAACCGTGATACAAAGGTTGTGTTAGCACAAAAACATAGTACCTTTAAAACTAAAGTATAATAATATTTAGAATGCTTTCGGAAGCGAACGACATAGATGATAAATCATCGTGGTGTAGCCTTAAGCGATGACAAAGGAGGATGCATGTGCCTACGAGAGTAACACGAGCGTTAAGGGGATACATCGAAAGGAGTTCCGGCGGAGCCCTCTCCGACACTCAAGTCAAAGATTATTCAAGGATAGAGCAGGAGCAAGAAGAATCAAAATACTAAAATTCAAAAGATCCCCTCTTTACCTAGGGACCTAAGCACTTGATATATATTCGCTACTTTCTGTTGGGATCGATGGACCGGCTAGAAGGGGGTGAATAACTTGGTCACCCGAATTCGATCTCTTCCTACAATGTTAGCGCAAGTGAAAATACAAACTAAGGAAGTAGATACAATGCTAGCACGTTACCATCCATTTACGTAGTTCGGAGATAACTTGCTCCTACTCCACAGCGTGTCCTTGAGGAGGATGAACCCTTGATCTTTCGGTGGATCAATCCCTGGCAATCTCCGGCTAGAACTTTCTCCTTCTCGGTGGAGAAAATTTTCTCACAATCTTCTCTTCCTCTTTATAAGATGAAAGCTAGGGTTAGGAGAAAGAAAGTGGACATGAAAGCTTGAGCACTTGAGCAAGGATATTTCACAATAGAACAGCTATCCCTTCTCAAGTCTCAAGCTTCTCTTTAAATAGAGGAGAGAGCAGTTAATAAAATAGCTCAGCCCCAACACCAGTTAACTGCCACAAGGACCAATCGACTGGTGTCCATCCAACGGCTAGCCTAACGGTTGGATTTCGAACAGATCAGTTGGCTGTTACACGCTGTTCGACCTTACAGAAAAATCAGTCGACTGGTTCCCTTACCAGTCGACTGCTACAGTTCACTCTTAGCGTTGCCAGTCGACTACCCAACTTACAAACTCACTCTCAACCTCTTCGGAGTTCATCCTTCACGTATGCCTTGAAGTCCACTTCCTCGACTTGCCCCTTGAAGTTCTCTTCCTTCGGCTCTCCTCCCTCGGATGCGCACACATGCCCACAGCTTGCCTCCATGTCATCATTCGTGTATGCCTTTGAAGTCTACTTCCTCGGCTCGCCCTTTGAAATTCTCTTCCTTTGGCTCTCGTCCCTCGAATGCTTCACTCTGTTGTTCCTCATGTCTGGTTCACCAAGTCCAGCAATACTCAAACATACACATCAAACCAATATGAAAACCTAACTTAATCATATTGACACACACATCAAAATCCATGATTTACTCGATCAAACTTAGGTCAATTGCACCAACAATCTCCCCCTTTTTGATGTGTGACAATATGTTTAAATTAGGCACAAAGATAGCAATTGAAATTTAGAAGCATAGCATACTATGACGCATAAACATGCATCCTCCCCCTTAACCTATGTCTTATCACATGATTTTTAATTTATGCACAAACATGAAGAAATAAGTTAAATTCTAACTTAACTCCTTCAATTCTTCCCCTTTGACACCATCAAAAAGATTGTACCAAACAATGTTAACCTATGATATCAAATAAAGAAAAAGTTTTAAATTCTGAAAATAAACAGAAATCAGAAAACTCATGTGCAAGTTGACTGAGTTAGTTAACAGTTGACTGGTTTCATCGAAATTGCTCTTTCTAACAAGAAATAGTTTGATCAGTTGACTGACCTTTGGTACCAGTCGAGTGATATATTTCTGATTTGAATTTCAGTCTTTTGAGCTGAATTTCAGAAATGCATAAAAACATTTCAGAAAATTCAAAAAATCATAAAATTTTGCAAACATATTTCATTTGATATCTTCTAACAGGGAAAAATATGGTTTCATTAAATCTCAAAATATTTTTTAATTTTTGACCAAACCTCAAAAACTTGAAAAACCTTTAACTTTGTATCAAAATCAAGCCCTAGTTTTTAACCCATGTGTTTTTCAAATCTATGTCAAAGCAAATAAAACACATAATTATTTAAATATTTTTTAAAAATTTAAATTTTAACATACATGGTGGACTAACCCTAAATCATCTAACCTTTGAGGATTGACTTTGACACCCAATAGAGATTTTTTCTAATTGGGGTGACCAAATACTCTATAGGGATCCACTTCTTTTCTAGGGTGTTTACTTTAGATTGTCCTCTAGTAAGTAGACAATGATAAGATTTTTCATTACTAGATTTTTTAAAGTGTAACGACCCGGCCCCTCGGCCCCTTTGGCGGCCAAATCTCATTTTGACGGCCCAACAACCTAGCGGCTAAATCTCATTTGGTGACCCAACAACCTGGCCCCTCGGCCCCTTTAACGACCCCTGAATCGTGGCAAAAATTTGTCACGACCTTAGAGGCACATGCTTACTCGAAAATCGGGCAGCATCTCCCCTATACGGCGGACAAGTTGAGACAAATAATACATACACTCTCACCCATATAACTTAGCCACAAGCGGCTACATCACAAAATAAAGAAAATAAACACAACCACGCGGTTATTAAATCAATAGGAAAGATAATGTTGAGGCAATCTATGGTCCGGAGTGACCATGTGTTTTGATGTTTGAGCAAAGGGTTTAAGTTAGGTTTACCCTTGTGATTTAATATGTGTATTTGAGTGTGCAGGATTGCAGGTTACACATATTGACTTAGCTGGACGGCTTCAATACGGTGAAGGGTGGCATGGAGACAAGCTGGAGGCTTGTGTGCACCCGAGGGACCATGGATAGCTGGGATGATGGGCCGAGGGGCGCAGACTTCGAGGCATGTGTGATGGATAGCATGGAGGCAAGCTGGAGGCTTCTGTGCATCCGAGGGACGGGAGCCGAAGACGAAGAGGGCGCGAAGGCAACAATCAAGGCTGCTGGTGAAGAGTCAGCTAAGTCATGAAGGGACAAGAGCCGAGGGAAGAGGACTCCAAGGGCAAGCTTGGAAGTGAACTTCAAAGGGCACACGTGAAGGGTGACATGGAGGCAAGCCGAGGGCTTGCGTGCGCATCCGAGGGATGATAGTGTTGGTGCAAGTTGCATCTCCTCCTCTAAGTGTTTTAATGTTTGACAAATACATAAGTCAGTGATACATTGAACAAGGGAAGGGGAGTTAAGAGAGGAGTAACCAAAGTGAAAAAAAATCCAAGTAAAACTAGGCAATATGTCATGGTTCGAAGAATTGGGCACTAAGTCCTGATCATGGATTGGGCACAAAGTCCTGGCAAAGGGCTGGGCATCGAAGACCTGCTCGGAAGGTGGACACTAAGTCCTGATCGAGAACTGGGCACGAAGACCTGGCCGAGGGTTGGGCATCAAAGACCTGGTTCGAGGAATTGGGCACGAAGACCTGGCCGAGGGTTGGACACCGAAGTCTTGGACTTAGGGTTTGGGCACGAAGTCTTGGTTCGAGGGACTGAGCAACTTAGTTGAGCGATGACTAAGGACAGAAGTAGAGACGGGTCAGAGTTCGGACGTCTCGAGATTCGAGAGTATTGGAGGCTAAGCAAAAGTCCACCCGAAGGACGGGGTAGCAACCGTCTCCTGAATGGAGTATGTGAAAGGCGCGTTCTTGGGGGTGGGAACTTGTGTCGGTTCGACCTAGGGTTTCGTGGAAATCCGAAGTTAGAACCAAGTCCTTAAGACTAATATTGTGTGTATATTTGCTTTGTAGTTGTGTATCTTGCATGTACCAAGATTGGAAGACAAAGCAAGAAAGAAACTGGGCTGGAAACCTTAAGGCCAGGCGCCCCCATCAATAGGAGCGCCCAACAACATCCAGGCGCCCCCATCAATAGGGGCGCCTGGCTCAAAGAAGAAAGTGGCAGTTTCATGAAGAATGCAGAATAGGCTTTCATTCAGGCGCCCGGGATGATACAGGCGCCCAAGTTGAAAGCTGTATTTGCTGTTTCGAGTTCGAAGCAGAGATAAGCTTTCATTCAGCCGCCCGGGAGGTCCAGGGCGCCCTGGTCAGAGGTTTTATCAGTCGCGATGAGTTCGGCGCGGAGATAAAGTTTGACCAAGTCCATAGGGGCGCCCCCATCATCACAGGCGCCCATATGAAGCCTATAAAAGGGGCTTCGACCCCTCAGCTTCAGACACAACTTTCCGGAATGATTCTGAGCTCTCTGACTAACAACAAAGTGCTAAAGACGAGGTTCTGCGACCGGGAGGCTCCAGGAGGAAGTGCGCGGCACTTCCGAGGTCCAGATTGGCCGAGGCTTTGACCTTAATCATTTTGAGCGAACCAACAAGTTTTTCTACGAAGTTTCCGCGACAAGTTTTCAGTCGATATTCACCCCCTCTATTGACGGCACCGGTCCTACAAGTGGTATCAGAGCCAGACCGCTCTTCACCGGACTAACCGCCGACGGAGCAAAGACGCCAGAAGTTGAGGGGAAGCCCAGGGGTGAATTAGGTATAATTATTTTTAAATGTCAAATTTTAAATTCTATATTATATGCTTCACGTGCAGGGAGAGAGGGCACTATAAAAGTCAGTGCCCTACTCGTAAGAATCGTTCCTCATCGGCGGCAAAGGAGGCACCAGCGCCCGAAGTCCGGAGGAATAAGGACCACATCAGATGCTTCAAATGCGAGAAATATGGACACTACAAAAATAAGTGTCCGACAAAGGTATGTAAAATTTATGTTCCGAAAATTTTTAAATTTCCTGCACCGTCTTATGTAAATTATTTAGATAATTTTTCTGAAAAATTAAATTGTGTAAATAGGCTAATTAATGTCTTGCATGATCAACTAGATAATGTAGACAGTAATAAACTATCAAAAATTAACTCTTTAATTATCAATATCAATAAATTAATCTGTAAAATTAATTCTGAATTTCTTAGAGATAATACTAATTTTAATTCTGAAAATAGATCTGATAATTTTACTATTATTACTGATTTTAATTATGAAATTAAACCTGATAAAATTACTGAAATTAATAATGAAAATTCTGACAATTTTAATTTCGATAATCCAGAAATTAATTCTGAAAACCATAAAGATAACTCTGAATTCAAATTCGAAAACTTTAAGGATAACTCTGAATTCAAATTCGAAAACTTTAAGTATAACTCTGAATTTAAAAAAAAAACCTTAAGGATAACTCTAAATTCAAATTCGAAAACCATAAGGATAACTCTGAATTTAAATTCGAAAACCTTAAAAATATTCCAAAGGATAATCCTGAAACAAATAATAAAATTATTGAGGATAATTTTGAAATTCTTGAGGATAATTCTAAGAATATTTCTGAGATTAATAGAGATGAAATCTTCCTAGATGATAATTTAATTGTCAAATCTCTAGATAATATTGAAAATTATTACAAAACATTAACTAGTGACCCAAATTACTCCACTTATGTTGAGGGATGTGATATTGAGGATGAGGAGGAGATAGAATTTTCTGAGATCAAGGTGATAGTAAATAAAAATCACAAAGATTCAAATAAACCAAAATCATTAGAAAAACTTGAAAAGATAAATAAGGAAGAAGTAGTGGATGAGTCAGAAATTTTTAAAATAATGAAAATTATGAACTTAAACCCACAACTATTAGTTAATCATTTCAACCTTAATTATTCAAATTAATTCGTAATTAAGTCAATTAAATATTAATTAATTCAATTAAATCTTAATTAACTCAATTGAATCTTAATTAATTCAATTAAATCTTAATTAATTCAATTAAATCTTAATTAATTCAATTAAATCGTAATTAAGTCGATTAAATCTTAATTAATTCAATTAAATCGTAATTAAGTTAATTAAATCTTCATTAATTCAATTAAATCTTAATTAATTCAATTAAATCTTAATTATTTCAAATTAATTCAAAATTAAGTCAATTAATTCAAATTAATTCAATTAAATATTAATTAAATCAAATTCAAATTAATTCAATTAAATCTTAATTAAATCAAATTAAAATTAATTCAAATTAATCCAATTAAATTAATTCGTATTCAAATTAAGTCCCAAATTAATTCTTAATTAATTCAATTAATTCTTAAATAACTTAAACTCAAACTAAATAAAATCTTACCGAAACCGCAACAATTAAGTTAACAAAATTAAATATGTCAAAGTGGGTTGGCATATTCGCGGGTTCACACGACATGTATCAAATCGAAAATTTGATACATTATTAGAAACTTAAATAAAATGATTTGAATTGTTTGACTCATGCATAACTGTCATGTCATGCATCTGCTACTTTTTCCCCTCAATTTATGTCATGCCATTCATGTTTAGTTTTATGCATAATTTAGAACGGCTATAGGAAAAAGAATAGTTGAAACTTGAACAACCTAGTATTAGGCGGAGGTGAGATGATAGTACGTTAGAGAAGCCTTTTTGGTGGAACTAGCCGAAGCTACCGATCCAAAACCTAAACTAGTTAGATCAAAATCTTTCAAGGAGTAACTTGAAGATGAATTTTCTATAAAAGGCTTTGTCAGGAAAGGGTTGATGATCCAATAAGGCTACGGCCAAAGAAGTCCTTGTGCCTCGCCAAGCCCTGGAAGCCAATTACTGAAAATCAAATTCACTTTACTATTGTAAGATTTGAATCTAACACAAGTTTCAATTAAATCTTAGATTTAATAATAAATTAAAAAAATAATTCAAGCATCTCACAATGCACCCATAAGACAACCATGATTGCTGTATTGAGATATCTAAAATGGGTGAGATGTTAAGGACTAATAAAGTGAAAAATATTTTTCAAAATTGTTAGGATATTTTTCTAAAAAAGTATATTTTCAAAATAGTGCTTCAACATAATAATGTTTTTATGGATTTCATGTTTGTCTGATTGCCAATATATTATATGTTTTCAAAAATTATATCCTTTTGAAAATTGTTTGACTCACACAATTAGACGCAAGCCTCTTAGGACAACACTAAAGTTCCTTAAGGCACTTAGATAGAGTCAAACGGTGTCGGGTATAGGAGGAGTGTTTTCATTATTTTGAAATGTTTTTCTCGAAAATTGTGCTTTCAGTTACTATCACCTGTGTTTTCGAAAAAGGCTTATACATTAAAAGATTATCTTTTCGAAAATTACCTGCTTCTTTGATTTTAATAAACCTTAAAAACACAGAGGAGGTCTACTTAATGATCTACAAGGACTCCAAGGATGTGTCGAATTTAGGAGGAGTCTAAGTCAAGTATTTTTCAATTTTTTTATTAAATAATTCATTTGGTTTAAACCAAATCCTAAAAACTCAGTGGAAGAGTACTTGTGGTCAACAAGCTTCCTAGGACTGAGTCAAGTTTAGGGGGAGGTTAAATTGAAAGAATTATTAAACATTTCAAAAGAATATGTTTTCGTACACTACATTTTCAAAATCTTGTTGAAAACATAAATAGTCTGTCTTTCAAAATACGACTACCTGGTTTTTCAAAATTTGTGTGGCTTATAGAATTATTTTGAAAATCTTTTTAAAATTGTATTTTACTTGAGTTTGGAAAATTTTCCAGGACATTTAAGGAAATGTCCTTATAGTTAATAAGGTTTCCTAGGATTGTTCCAAGCTGGAAAAGAAACTTAGTCAAGTAAGATATTAGGTTTTTCAAAAATGCATTAATATTTTTCAAAATTCTAATATTTTTCTAAGTACTTATGCTTTTAAAAAATTCTAATATTTTTACTTATGTTATTCACAAATGCTAATATTTTTTAAAACAATACTTATAATTTTCAAAAAGGCTCATGTAACGCCCGCCTTTTTCCCACACCTTACGGTGTGGCGAGGGGGCAGCGTTACGCTAACATACATAGGCATATGAACATCTTAATGCAGCGGAATAATTTTTTTTCTTTAAACTTATTACACATGCGTTTAACCATACAACTAATACTTGAATCATGTATCTATACCTTAACTATCATTCATGAACATGGTGACATTGTAACTTAGCATATTAACCACATACGTAGCATCATGATCCAACCATTCCATAACTTATCTATAAGCATCATAAGTAGCAAGTAACTTATCCATTAGCATCATGAAAGTAAGTTATTCTTTAGGCATAACTATCATAGGCATAGCATAGAATCTAATAAGGCGTTTCAAAACACAAGACATGCAATCAGTATAAATAGAAGAATCCTTTTCCATGTCACTACCACACACACGCTCTTGCCCCTCCTGCCGCTTCCCTTAGTACCCTCTTGCTTGATCTGCGATATAAGAAAATAAGACTATAAGCACACAGGCTTAGTAAGACCCTTTCCTACTCACGAAAATCCATACGTCACATAAAGCATAATCATATGAACATTTAACAGGACATGATTCTTAACATAGAACATAAGCATAAAACATACTTATCATGACATAATTCTTAACATGAACATAAGCATAAAACATACTTATTATGGCATAATTCTTAACATGAACATAAGCATAAACATACTTATCATGACATAATTCTTAACATGAACATAAGCATAAAAAGGTATTTAACATGATATGGTTCTTAGCATAAACATAAGCATATTCTTAGCATAAATCATAAGCATATTCTTAGCATAAATCATAAGCATATTATAAGCATATTCTTAACATAAATGCATAACATGAATGGATGCATGAGTCAAATGCATATACATCAGGATGCTTATTTGAAAATCATACTTATAAATACTTAAACATAATCATAACATCATGGGGCCCTGGCTTGTACCACATACATACATCATGTGCGCGCATCCCTAAGTAAATACGAGGTAGCTAATCTCGACCTACTAGGGTAAGGACAACTTCATCGGTAGTCCCGAACCGTGGACAACTTCATCGGTAGTCCAGAACCATGGACAGCTTCATTGGTAGTCCAGAACCATGGACAGCTTCATCAGTAGTCCAGAACCGTGGACCTTACTTAGGTCTGATACAAGCCCATTCATAAAATAAAATAATTTCACATGCTTCTTCATTCATAAAACATACATGGCATAATCATTCATTCTTAACGCTTAACATCATCATTATGCCTTGAAGGCATGAACCTTATCTTCATTCATCATTTTCATTCCATATCATCATTATGCCTCGAAGGCAGGAACTTTATCTTCATTCATCATTTTCACTCATAAAACATAACATACATACATAATTATATCCTAAGATATGACCATCATCCTAGTCCATAAAGCTTGCATGATCATGGTACATAAGATAAACATGCATTTCATACATGGTACATTTCATCTAGCATGCATAATCATAGTATCCCTCATAGAGCATGCATGGGTAAGATACATATGAACATGATGCATACCCCTTAGGTTCATGGCATTCTACAGTACTTAAGTTCATGGCATTCATTATAGAACATGCATAGACCTTCATACACATGTATCTATTATAGGCATTTAACATCCTACATGCATTATTCTATTTAACCTACCCCTACATCAGTTACATATGTTCATGGTATATGATCTAAAATATTCATGAGTAAAACATAACACATAACCTAAACATACAAAGTCATGATACATAACACATAAAGCTAGGGTTTTAGTAACATAAAGATCCTTGCATCATGCTTAACCATATACTTACATCATAGTAACCTATAACAAGTATCCTTGAGACCTTAACCCAATCCAAACCCTAGATCATGGTCTTGACCGAAACCCTAAAGAACCATAAGTCCATGAAAAATTCACATAGGTCATAATTAACCTCCAATACAATACATATAATGTCATAGGAAACCATTTGAACCCTTGATTGGATTTAACCCTAAGTCCTAGCCCTATATCATGCATTGGCCGAAACCCTAGAAGGGTAATAAGTCCATAGGAAATTTCATATAAGTCACCATTAATACCCATTATATCATAGAAACATACCAACCATGCTTGAAGGGATAAATTTTAAACCTAGCCATGGTACATAGGTGGTGGCCGAAACCCTAAAGGGTTCTAGGGTGCTACAAAATTTCCAAAATCATACTTTTATGCTTAACTTATCATGAGTAAACATTAGGAAACATAAGAGGGGGTTTTAACATCATCATAGCCCCAAAACATGCTTGGCCGAAAATCTTAGAAGCCTTAATCCTTTATTTTCTCAACATGAATCCCAAACAACATTTTAAATCTTGATAAGCAACATAAACTATTATACCACAGGTGAGGGAGTCTTACCCTTGGTGTTTTGGTTATAGACCCTAAATAGAGAAGAGGATGAAGACATTGTCGTCCCTTGATCACCCCTAACCCTTGTAGCCTTGTAGGAAGCCTTGGATCTTCAAGAGAAAGTCCCCTTGCGAAGCTTTTCCAAGGGAGAGGAGCCTTGGTGGGTTTCGGCTAGGAGAAGGAAGAAGAGGGAGAGAAAGAGTTTTGGTGGAGGAAGAGGACAATGACTTAAGTGTTAAGTTGTCTCTTCCCTTCCCCTCTCTTTTATACTACATGAAAGGGGGCAAGTGAAGGGGCATGGTGCCTCTTCTCTTGATGACTCTTCACTTCCCTAAGCCTTAACAAAAATTCTCTTCATTCCCTATTAACACTTCCTTGCTAGGTGAATTGGTTAGTACATGTATGGTGATACATTAGATCCAAGGTTCAATCCTTGGTGTATGCACTTTATTTTTTTTATTTTTTTTTAATTTTCGGCAATGCCCCCCCTAAGGCCTACCAATAGCCATGCTAATATTCCTAATTGAAGCATATTTCTATTTATATTAAATTCTACCTAAGATCCACTAATAAAAATGGTACTAGAAAAGCCCATGGAAGACCCATTAGTACTTAGCTTCTTATTCCATATAGAATGAAGCTATTGCACAAGCAAAGGAACCAAGGTCTCATCAGCGATCCAAACACGTGCTTCGCCGCTATCATCTGATCAGAGAGATTATAAGTAGGAATGACATACAAATTGAGAAAATTCCCACTGAAAGGAATTTAGCGGATCCTTTAACTAAGGCCTTACCTCAGAGCAAGTTTGGGGTCATGTTAGAGCCTGTGGTATTGGATACCGTAGCGATTAGCATTAGGCCAAGTGGGAGTTTGTTAGTGATATGAGAGAAGTGTCCTAAGGCAACCTTATGATTGTAAACATTTATTTTAATAAATGATAATTCACTATTTGAGTATACATATTAGTGTATTTGATTGGGATCTTAAACTCATCTACTGAATATCCGCAATACAATTCACAGCATAAGAGAATTTGTGATGGGATCACAACTAGTGATTATCTCTACATGTGCAAATGTGAAGTATTGAAAATATCCCTAGTCGATGAATTGATAAAAACGGACACTATCAATTCTGTTGAGACTAGCATGAGTTATTCTCTAATCAGCTGATTCTCACTGGCTGGTGACATTGGGATGTCCAGAGATAAACATGGATGCTAGTTAAGGGAACTAGTTCATTGGAGTGACTAGCTGTAAAACTTCATATGGTAATCTATATAGATATGTCAATGAAGTTCTTACTGCAGCTTAAGTGCGATGTTCCTTTGACTTGCGGTGTTCAAGTCATCTTGGTCATGGAGACTTATACTTTAACATCTTAAGCAAGCATCTCCAAGGAGGTGTGGACCCAGGATGGTTGGGTATAAGCCGAAGTGCCCGAAGATGTTTGAACAGCCTACAAAGGATTCACCACTCCTTGCGAGGAGATGTATACCCAGGCCTATCGTCGGATTGTTACTCAAAGCCTCTGGCCAGAGCATATCATATTTAGAGTATGAGTCTCTTACATACATGAGAGTAATTAGAAATCCAAAGGACGAGAAAGACACTACTTGGGCTAGGTGTGACGTAGTCAGCCTAGTGGGGACTGACACACATAGACCGTGTCCTGAACCAAGTGGGTATAAGATGGTGAAGGGAATGAGGCACGATTCATTAGAGCTGCTGAAGGGTTTCAGAATTCTTTCTGAGGTCAACCGTTGATCATTCGATTAATTGGGGGTCATGATGTACTACTAGGTGTCACTCATGATCATTCTATAATTGGTTGATTATAGACGGCCAACATAAATCGAAAGCCTATTTAGTCAAACGCACTACGAGTAATCCAAGGGATTTAAAACGAGTTGAAAATTGGATTTTCCGATCAAGAGAAATAAGTCGAATCTGAATTTATCAGAGGCGCAATGGAAGCTAAAAATGGCTAAGTCTTTTGAAGGCTTATTGGGCGAATTAAATGAGTTTAATTCGCGAGGGATCGGGCTTGAAGTGGCCGGCCAAAGAGGGTGTCCACCCTCTTGGTTTGGCCGGCCAATACAAAGGGGAGAAACCAATTTAATTGGTTTAATTAATAAAATAAATCAAGTGTGATTTGTTTTATAAAATTATGGATAAATAAATTGATATATAAAGAAATTTATATAAAGAGATTTATAAAGAAATTTATAGAAATTTATTCTTTTTATGGAAATTAAAATGAACCATGAATTGATTTAATTTTAATTTATAAAATCAATTATGAATTAATTTTTCCATGATAAGAAAATTTTATACAAATTTTATTCCATAATTAAAAGAGAGAAGTATTTGTTTTATTATAAAGTTAGTTATAATAAAACTTGGCTTAAACAGAATAATTCATAAGAGAATTTATAGGATAAATTTCTTATGAAAATTCTGTTAAGATGGAGACTTGGCAAGGGAGAGGCTACTATATAAAGGAACCAAAGGCAAGCCTTGAATTCCAATCAATAGAGTAATCAAGAGATTAATTCTCTCCCTCTCTCTCTTATTCTCTTCCTCTCCTTCCCCTTCCCTACTAGGGCCGGCGCCCCTTGTCCAAACTAGGGCCGGCGCCCCTTGTCCAACCTAGGGTCGGCGCACCCTCACCCTTCCAAGGGTTGGCGTGAGCAACCATCACCAAGAAGGAGCCAAACAAGAAGAAGAAGATGCGGGACGCAACTCCTTCCTTCCCGGAATTTAGATTCTGTTTCTTGGTGGTTAGTTTCCTTTCTTCTCTCTTGATCTTCTATTGTGCCTTTAGAGAATCTAGTAGTTCTCGTCGGCACAAAACTCGTGACTTTGCGAAGTCATCCCGAAGAGAACTCGGCGTGGACGCGAATAGAGGCGGAGCTTCCAAGGGACGCTACGGTTGGATCTCATCCCTTACTTCGAGTTACGCGAGGTACTAAGTAAATTAGTTTACTTTTCCGTAAGTTTTTAATTTATGATCATGTCCACACATCATAAGGTTGCATGCTAGATACGTGGTTAAAATAATTTGAGAAATTATTTTATGCTAATTCTTCCGCTGCACGTAAAAATTTAAAATTTTACGAACCCGTATCCTTGTCAACATGCACCCGGTCCCAACATCTACCTCCACCAAAGCAAGAACCAAAGACCACATTATATGCTTTGGATGCAATGAAAATAACCACTACAAGGGCAAGTGTCCAAATGGTAGGAAAAAGGAGGTAAATCCTAAACTCATTTCAAGTTCGGTTAAATCTAACATAGGTTGTAGGAATGGAGAAGCCCAAGAAAAGAGAAAGAAAATTAGAAACTTCACATGTGGAGAGCTAGGGCACTATCACACAAAGTGTCCAAGAAAGGGAGAGCTAAAGAAAATGGTGCACTTGAGAAAATGGGAAAAGAATGAAAAGAAGAGGAGATCACATCAAGGGGGAGCTACAAGGGTAAGGGAGGTAATCCCTAACTTTAAATTGAAATGCAATTCAAATTTAAGTTCCTCCATGCATGCTAGAATTAATGAAAAATGCTTGCTTGTGCATAGTCATGGATTTAAATATCATGATGAATAAGGTTAACAAGGTAGATCAAAATCCTAGGAGAACCATGCATCATGATAAATCCAAGACCATTAGACCTAAGGATCAAGGCGAAAATCCCAAAAAGGAGAGACATATGTCTAGAAAGGTGGGTAGGTCTAGGAATGTCCAAGGTGGACATATGGATTCTAGGTTTAGAAGTCTAGAAAAGGAAAGTCAAGCTTTAAGGGAAAAACTTGATAGGTTGGAAAAGACCCTAGAAAGATTCACGGTTGGATCTAATGGTTTAAATATGGTGTTGGGTAGTCTAAAACCCAACCATGATAGATCGGGGCTGGGATACCGGTCTAAGGTCTCCAATCTCAATGGAACGAAGTATGCTAGAGTAGCATATGATTATGGCAAGAAGGAGAAGTCCAAAAATGACAAAGGGGTGTCATTTAAAGGGAAAGAGAAGGACTTAACCAAATACAAGGTGTCTAAGGTTAAGAATGTTAATTTTGTTGGCCAAGAATCACCGGGGGCACACCGGTGTGGTCTAGTGTGGATTGAGTCACCTAGGGAGGTGGCTAGGGCTAAGAGCTCAAGGGAGAGCTCTAGGAGACTTTGGAATCCATGGTAAATGGATCTCGGGAGATGCTCCTCTAGGAAGTCTAGGTGGACTGTGGAATGTGCCAAAGGGGTTGGAAGACTAGGGTAAGTCTTAATCCTAGGAAAGTGGCACATTAAAAGAAATTAATGGAGAAAAAGATGAAAATTGGATTATATTTGATAAAATTTAGGGTTTAGTGTGTAAATGCCTTATAACTCAGTGCTAGAAATGTATTATGGTCAGGAATAAGAAGATATATCAAGGAGAGGCCTAAATTAGGACTTTTGGATAAGTTTAAATGATACAATTTAGAAAGGGTTGAATTTTTGCCAATCTTGGGATCTGGAGTAGATTTGTTTGAAAACATATTTTTCCCAAGTAGACATAGGCTCCACAAATCTCTCCACGAAATTTCAGATTTTTTGGAGATTTGTGGAATTAATTAGGCATTTCTGAATTTTGGATGAAAAAATTAAAATTCAGGTACCAGTCAACTGGTCCAGGTGAATTCGACACTGGAAACATTCTATTCGGTTTATCAGTCGACTGCCCCTGGGGCAGTCGACTGATCTATAGGTTTAAATAGAAAAGGCATATTGGATAATTAGAAATTGTAAAATTGGAAGCATAGGAAAGGGTCATGTTACCTTTTGAGATTTTATGACATGACTTGATATTATATGGTGTGAAGGTCATAAATTGCTATTGAATGATAGGATATGGTTTTGAAGTAAAATCCTTGGCTATGATTTCATATTCCTTGAATAAAGTGTTACCTCATGATTTAATATTGATTATATAAAATGAGGCTCTGTGGATATTATGGAATTCAAGGAAGATTGATAAATGCATATGTATCTAGGGTTAAGAGATAAGAAGAGGAGGATTTTATCATATTAAGAATACATAGGAAAAAGGAGAGAATTAAAGGCAGTTATACATATGAAATGTCAATAAATGGAGTTGGCAAACACATGACATTATGGTTAGGTTTCAAAGTTGATACAAAATGACCATGTTTAAGGAAATTAGAGTTTGTACCAAAAATCAAACACATTTACCATTTTTCATGGAATCATATTTTTCTAGGATAGGGTATATCCTAACAAATGTTCTTGCAAATGTTTAGATTTTTCCGGGTTTTCTAGAATTTTCTAGAAGTTACTGAAATTAGATTGGAATTTCAGAAGTTGACTGTATCAGTCGACCGCCCAGGGTGCAGCCGACTGGTAAGTCTGTGTGTTGATTTCTGAAGGGTTTTTCAGAAATTAAGTGAGTTTTTTTTGGTACTTGGGGTAGGGTTGCTTGGGGCAATCTTTTAATGGTGTCAAAGGAAGAGAACTTGGGGTGTTGAGTTATGTTTAACTTAACGAAAGAATGTATAGTGCTAAGTTAGGATAGAACTTAACTTGGTGTTATGATGTTAAGTTGGGTAGAACTTAACTTGGTGATATGGTGTTAATTTGGGTAGAACTTAACTTGTGTTGGGTGTGAATTAAAAATTGGGAGAAAGCATAGGTTAAGGGGGAGATTGCCTCTTAGTTGCTATGCCTTAATTTTCATAGGTAGTTTTGGGTTTGTGTCAAACTTGGGAATGATGATAGATACATTGTTTAATGTTTTTTCCCAAGTAGGTATGGGTACCACAAACTTCTCCACAAAACATGGGAATTTTTTGGAGGTTTGTAGAATTTCTGGCGCATTTCTGAATTTGGATTCAGAAAGTTGAAATTGGAGTTTTCAGCGTGCCAGTCGACTGCCCCTGGTACCACAAAAATTGGAAAGTGCCCAAATGATGCAAAACAAGTATCAGTTTTTGGTTCAATTACCTCATCAAAAATTAAGTTAGTAGTTTCTTCAATTTTGTGAGTTTATTTATTATAAACCCTATAGGTCCTACTAGTTGTTGAATATCCAAGAAGGTCCATGGGGTTAACTTAGATTGACACTTACCTAGGTAGTCCTTCATCTTTAGGATATGGACTTTGCACCCAAAGATTCTTAGGTAGTGTAGGTTAGGCAATTTATGATAATATAGTTCATAAGGAGTTTTATTATGTCTTTTGTTAATTAGAACCCTATTTTGGATGTAGCATGCTGTACTTACCGCTTCTGCCCAAAATTGGTTAGCTAGGCTAAATTCATTCAACATGGTTCTAGCGGCTTCCTGAAGGGTTCTATTTTTTCTCTGCACTATCCCATTTTGTTGGGGAGTTCTAGGACAGGAAAACTCATGAATATACCCATTGATTTTGCAGAATTCCTCAAACCTTTGATTTTCAAATTCTCCCCCGTGATCACTCCTAAGTCTCTTAATCTTAGTATCATTTTGGTTTTCAATTATTTTGCATAAGTCGATAAATAGATTTAAGGTTTCATCCTTAGCTTTCAGGAACCTAACCTAGGTGAACCTAGAGTAATCATCGATAATTACTAAGCAGTACCGATTTCCACTTAGCGACTTAGCTCCGTGTGAATAAAATAGGTCAAGGCGCAGGAGCTCAAGTGTGGTTTGGGTTAAGTCTGATTGAATTGGTTTATGAGTAGACTTAGTTTGTTTACCTTATTTACATGAATTACAGATTATGTTTTCAAAATTATTAATTTTTGGTACACCTTTAATTAAACCAAGTTGAGTAATTTTAGAAATTAGTTTGACATGAGTGTGACCTAATCTCCTATGCCAGAGGTTGGATTCTTCTAATTGAGTCAAGAAGCATTTTGGTACTAAAGGTAAATTAATAATATAAATATTATTTTTCCTAGTACCCTTAAGCATTATCTCTGAGACTTGGAGGTTCCTAATCAGGCAGTCAGAGTTGGTGAAAGTAATTATGTAACCAGTATCACAGAGCTGACTAATACTAAGCAAATTGAACTTAAAATTTTCAACCAAGAGTACTTTCTTAATAACAAAATCAGATTTAAGTTCAATGTTACCTGACCCAATTACTTTGAGTGTAGCATTGTTGCCAAATGCTACTGAGCCTAGGTTCTTAAACTTGATTTTGGTGAATTTCAATTTGTCTCCAGTCATGTGTCTGGAGCATCCGCTATCCAACATCCACTGGTCCAAATCTTTATGTTCCCACACATAAAGTATTTGTTGATTTGGATCCATTAGAGTTAGGAATAGCTTGAATTGAATTTCACAGCCTAATCTGTCTCACTCAATCTAGTGTTATCAAACATGTTAACCTTGTGGGTTTTGTGAGACAGGTTTTCAAAAATAAATATTTAATTTTGAAAAACATGGTTAATTTTGAAGACATTAAATTAATTTTGAAAAATTTATAGTGTTAAGTTTATTAACTTTGAAAAATATGTTGAATCTAAGATTAATTGAAATTTATGTTAGATTCAAATTTAACAAGTAGTAAATTGAATTTGATTTTCAGTAATTGGCTTCCAGGTCTTGGCGAGACACAATGCCTTCTTTAGCCGTAGCCTTATTGGAGCATCAACCCTTTCCTTGACAAAGCCTTTTACTGAAAATTCATCTTCAAGTTCCTTCTTGAAAGATTTTGGTCTAACTAGTTTGGGTCTTGGATCGGTAACTTCGGCTAGTTCCACCAGACTAAACAGACTAAGTAGGATATACTTAATCTTATTAGGATGACTTCCCTAACGTACTATCATCTCACCTCCACCCAATACTATATTGTTCAAATTTCAAATAAAGCATTTTGTCCTTAATCTAACCAATCCTAAATTTAAGCATGAAAAAAATTACAGAAAGAAAATAGACAAGCAAGCAAGCAATTCAGTAAAATTATTTAACTATAAGTATGGTTATTATATTGGCTCCCCCTGAACTATAGCCTCGATAAGAGTTAGGCAAGATGTGAATCTTGTCCTTGGGGATCCAATACTAGTTTAGTCCAGCTTGTTTGTTTAAACTGAGCTTGGGGACCCATGCTTGGAGTCGGGTTCTAGGTTGGTTCAATACAGAATAATATGCACGTTGTCTTGACTTGGTTCGATAACCAAGTCCGGATCGATTGAGTACAGACTTCTGTTTTCCAAGGATCATGTCAAGACCCTTGGAACCTGAAGTAAACCGTTCCAAGGCAACTCTGAGCTCCTTGACTTGAGTTTTCAGGGAGGAATTCTCTTCCTCAAGTGTTTGAACTTGAGTTGAGTTTCCTTCCTGATTGCTGGGTCAAGGACCTCAAGTTGACTTCCTCTTTCAAGAGTTTTACTTCCTGTCGGAGGGACTCAACCTGAATTTTGGCTTTCGCCAAGTTATGAGACAAGTAGGAAATTAATTTCAACAATTCATATTCTGAGTAACCTCTTACAGTGATTTGCCCGTTCTCCGAGATTGTGAGTCTTCCGTCGTCTGGTTTCGATTCTGATCCAGAGTCGACGTCTTCCGAGGCGGTTAGGTCAAGGCGAGTAGATTCACGTGCGGGACTTCTTCTTCTTCTTCGGAAGATGATTCATCCCAAGTAGCTTGAAGAGCCTTCTTGGTTTCCATCAGGTTGGGGCACCCTGACCTGAAGTGTCCCTTTTTGTTACATTCGAAGCAAGTAACGTTGGTCTTGCTCTTCAAGCTCGTTGAAGGTTCTGCTGGATCTTCCTTTCTTCGATTTGATTTCTTCTTGCTTGTTTGGTACTTTAGTTCTTTGTAGTAATCCCAAGCTAGCCGAACCAACTTGGGTCGATCCCCTTCACTAGCTTCTGATTCCGAGTCTGAGTCGGACTCGGGTGCTGGTTGAGGCTTCTTTTTGGGAGCTTTTCCTTGAGATATTCCTGCAACAAAAGCTATACCTTTCTCGATCAAGGTAGTTTTAATCTGTTCGTGCAGTTCTAATTCAGAAAACAACTCATCTAGCTTAATTTCAGATAAATTCCTTGAAACTTTATAGGCATCCACCATAGACGCCCACAGTGCGTTTCTAGGTAAAGAATTTAAAGTATACCTTAACAGGTCACGGTTTTCAATCTTGTGACCTATCGTGTGCAGTGAATTCATTAGCTCCTGAATTCTGGCGTGGAGTTGGCCTGCAGTCTCGCCATCGGGCATCTTGATTGTGTAGAGTTTATTAAGCAACAGATCTCTTTTGCTTATCCTCGTGTCGGAAGTACCTTCGTGCAGATCGATCAGCTTGTTCCAAAGCTCCTTCGTGCTGTTGAAGGGTCCTACCCGGTTCAGCTCCTCTTTTGTTAAGCCACATTGTAAAGTTTGGGTTGCCTTTGCATCGGCCTCAATTTTCTTCTTCAGTGGGTCATCCCACTCGGTATAGTGTTGGCCACGCCTTGTGTATTTTTAGAAATTTTCAGCCCAGACTGGATAATTATCCACATGCCCACCTAAGTTTTCAGGTGGACTTCCATCCTGCTTTTGCAATAGGAGAAATCTTCTCCACTGAAAAGAAGGGGCCATTGAAATTTTCTAAAGAAGAAAAAACAAAAAGAACTTGTTCCATGACTGAGTCTTGGATTAGTAGTGCAGGAAGAATTTTTTATTGAGAAAAAAACGATCGAGTGGTGTTGCACTGACCTCGATTAACGAGAAAATTCGAGCGAAGAAAAAAAATTTAAAATTTGTAAATCCGAAAAAAAATTCTCAAACTGGTGGTTACACCAAGTTTGAGTCACCCGCTCTGATACCACTTATGGGATCTGATTGAATCGATAGAGGGGGGTGAATATCGATCGGAAACTTTTTCGGAAAGCAAAGAGGAATTGCACAGCGTAAAATAAAAGATCAATCGCTAAAACAATTTCTTTTTACTTGGTTCAGAGTCGCGGTCGACTCCTACTCCAAGGCCTACGGTCCTTGACCGTTTACGATGGGCAATTATATATTCGAAAAGAGTTTATAAGTTGGAGTACAAATATAGAACTGAAAATGAAATTACAACTTAAAAACTTTTACCGACGATCGAAAAGGTTGGAAGTTTGGAGCAGCGGGTCGTCGGCGACGCTTGAATCGCGAGTACGGAGCTTATCGGAGTGTAGCGCTTGAACGAAAGTGTTGAGAGAGAGATTAGCAAGTTGTTCTGAAGCCGTAGGGTGAACCCCCTTTTATAGTGGTCAGTGGGGCGCCTGTGTTGAAGGGGGCGCCTGACACGTGGCCTATCCTGCGAGAAACCCAATCCACAGACTCGGCCAGCGCTTATCCCTTCAACTGGGGCGCCTGAGCTGATTGGGGCGCATGTGTTAACACAAGCTCCTCAATGACTTGGTCCAGAGGCAGTTTGCTTCGAATGCTTGGAGTAGCCTTGCACTGGGGCGCCTGTCTCATCACAGGCGCCTAGCCCAGTGAGGCGCCTCACTCCATTGAGGCGCCTGAATGCAGAAACTTCATCCCTTCGTTCCTACAACCAGGGTTAGTTCCAAAGACATATAAAGCATACAAATGATAATTTTAGAACATTATTTACAACCTGAGCTGTCTTGGTTCTGACTTTGGGTCTCCCAAATGTAACCCTAGGTCAAATCGACGCCTAATGTTCCCTCCTACGGGGAACGCGTCCTCACCTACTCCTCTCGGAAGAATTTACCTTTTTGCCAACTGGCTCCTCCAGTTGGACTTTTGCCCAGCTTCACTCACCAGATCATCGTCCCCAATCCGCGATCAGGTCTTCGTGCCCAGCTTCACTCACCAGGTCATCGGTGACCAGTCCTCGACCAGGTCTTAGTGCCTAGCTTCACTCACCAAGTCTTCGGTGCCCAGTTCTCGACCAGGTCTTCGTGCCCAACCTTACGTCAGGACTTAGTTGTCCAGCCCGCGGCCAGGACTTAGTGCCCAATTCATAGAACCAGGACTTAGTGCCTAGTGTACCTAGGACTTTCCTGCACACTTAATAAGCATGTTAGATCATAACCAAATTTTAACTTCTAAACCCTTTGCCATTATCAAAACATAGGTTCAACTTTGGTGCTTTCGGCACCAACACTACATTCGTTAGTATGTAATGTGCAGATATGGTGCATGCTAAAAGATGCGCGAACAACCGGAAAACAACAATGCAACAAAATTCAACCAGTATCAACGATACATCGATACAACCAACCAGGAATCGAAAACCAACGAGTATGCATCTACACTACTAAGTAGGATATTTCTAATGCCAAATAAATCTAATTGTGTTTAATGGACTTCTAAGTACTCGCGTACAAGCGACACTTTATAGAATAGAAAACAACAGGAGACTGTACGGATACAAAATTTTGAATACTCGAAGATCAACGAAGAAAGTATCAACGACGATGTTAAAATAACAAAACAACAGGGAATAAGGTCAAGCAATCTATTTAGACATAAAACAGTCATGCTTTAAGGTAAAAGAACTACACGAGTACAAAGGATAAGTACCCGCCTTTTATTGAAGAATTTCGTAAATGGAAAAACCTTCTACAATTAACCGAACAAGTCTGAATCAAGGTCTTGTATCAAAAGATACGATGTTTAGCTATTTACAATAGTAATAATTAACTAAACAAATCTCTAACCCGTATTGAGATTAGCTTAGTTGTCGTAATCATTTAATTAAGCTAAAGTAAATGATTAATTATAAATTGCCCCTATTTATTGAGGTTAGGTTTAACTTGGATTTAGCCTAAACTTAACCCAAACCAATTCACCATTACCAACCTAATTGGCTCCTTTGTCTTTCGGTAAGCTCAACCAAAAAATCAAGAATTAACAGAACATATCAAATTCATTAAACAAAACACATTCTTTCTTCCAAATATAATTACAAAAATAGAACAATCATCAGCCCTATCTATAGACTACATCCATCAAAACAACACCAAAAATCTCAACTCGTGATAGGGAATTAAATGCACAACACAAAATTTAATCTAATCCAGCCATCAAACATCTACTGATCTACTCAACTAGTATAGACCTTACCTTAGATGATTGTCGCCCCAAAGCTCTGCTCAGATATGCCTAAACAAAACTAACCGAAGGATCCAGCACGAATCTGTTGGTGCAGAAAGCACCCAAGTCAAACCTAAGTTTTGATAATGGCAAAAGGGTTCAAAAGTTAAGTCTTAATTGTTATCTAACATGTTACTCAAGTGTGCAGGAAAAGTCCTAGCAAAGGACAGCTAAGTGTTGGGACCGGGTGCATGTCGACAAGGATACGGGTTCGTAAATTTTAAATTTTTACGTGCAGCGGAAGAATTAGCATAAAATAATTTCCTAAATTATTTTAACCACGTATCTAGCATGCAACCTTATGATGTGTTGACATAATCATAAATTAAAACTTTGCGGAAAAAGTAAACTAATTTACTTTGTACCTCGCGTAACTCGAAGAAAGGGACGAGATCCAACCGTAGCGTCCCTTAGAAGCTTCGCCTCTATTCGCGTCCACGCCGAGTTCTCTTCGGGATGACTTCGCAAAGTCATGAGTTTTGTGCCGACGAGAACTACTAGATTCTCGGAAGGCACAACTAGAAGAACAAGAGAAAAGATAGGAAACTAACCACCAAAGTAACGAAATCAATATTCCGAGAAGGAAGGAGATGAGATCCGCTTCTTCTTCTTCTTGGTTGGCTTCTCCTTCTTCTTGAAAGCTCACGGCAACCACTTGGGAGGTAAGGATGGTGCGTCGGCCCTAGCTTGGACAAGGGGCGCCGGCCCTAATCCTCAAGGAGGGCACCGGCCCTAAGGGGAAGAGAGGGAGGAGGAGAATAATAGAGAGAGAGAGAGGAAGCTACTTCTCTTGATTGCTTGATTAGTATTAAGGGCTTGCCTTTGGTTCCTTTATATAGTAGCATCTCCCTTGCCAAGTCTCCCTCTTAACGGAATTAACGGAATTAGTTATCATAAGAAATTTATCCTATAAATTCTCTTATGAATTATTCCGTTTAAACCAAGTTTTATTATAACTGACTTTATAATAAAACTAATTAATGAATTAGTTATCATAAGAAATTTATCCTATAAATTCTCTTATGAATTATTCCGTTTAAACCAAGTTTTATTATAACTAACTTTATAATAAAACTAATTAGTTATCATAAGAAATTTATCCTATAAATTCTCTTATGAATTACCAAGTTTTATTATAACTAACTTTATAATAAAACTAATTAATCTCCCCTTTTATTATGGAATAAATTTTATAAGAAATTTATAAACTTTCTTATTATGGAAAAATCAATTCATAATTGATTAAAATAAACCATTTCATGGATCATTTTAATTTCCATAGAATAAATTTCTATAAATTTATTTATATAAATTTCTTTACACAAATTTATTTATCCATAATTTATAAAACAAATCGCACTAGATTTATTTTATTAATTAAACCAATTAAATTGGTTTCTTCCCTTTAATGTGGCCGGCCACAACAAAGAGGTTTGGCACCCTCTTTGGCCGGCCAAACCAAGCCGAACCGATCGCGAATTAAACTCATTTAATTCACCCAATAAGCCTTCAAAAGACTTAGCCATTTTAGCTTCC
>JAGFNQ010009825.1:0-70475 GCA_024364735.1 Boesenbergia rotunda | reverse complement strand
ACACTTAGGACAAGGTGGATACCTAGCTTGCTTGTTCTCTGGGTTTCCTTTTTGGCTGCCAGGCCACTGCTTCCTTTTGTGGTTCTTGTTCTTCCAGTTCTGGTTATTTGGCTGAGGCTTCTGGCCTCCTGTTGTCTTGTTCTCAATCAGGACTGGCTTCTGCTGTGTTTGTTGTGCCTTGATGCTATTCAGATAGTGCTCTGAGATTAGTGCACTACTGACCAACTCCTCGCTGTCTGGGGTCGGTTGCGTCCCGCTGTTCATGTTGAGTGCTTATCTCAGGGTTCAGCATGCGGAGCATCAGTCTGACTCGCTCCTTCTCTGTGCTGACTAGCTCTGGGCAGAGGCGAGCTAGTCTGTTGAACTTCGCGACTGCTTCTCCCACGGTAGGTTACCTTGTCTGAACTCCATGAAGTCCTCGTAGTGCTTGTTGGTAACCCCGCAGTGGAAGAACTCTCATAGACTCTTGCTCGAAATCTGTCCAGCTCATCTGGTTGACTATCCTCTTACTCTTGACCCCTCCCACCACATACGAGCATCTCCAGTTAGGCAGAAGGAGGCACATTTGACCTTCTCGACTTCTGGCCAGTCAAGAAGCTCCATTGTGCTCTCTAAGTCTTGCAACCAAGCCTGGGCATCCCAGGGCTCAGTCGTGCCTGAGAAGCTTTCAGGGTTTCAGCCTCTGCCACTGGACGAGGTATGCTTCTTGTCTTCAGTTCACGGCAGGGGTCTCCTGTGTGACTTGGTGGAACTTCAGCCACCACTGGAGTTTCCACTCCTGCTGTGGGGTGGTGTAGGGGGCACTGGGTGCTGATTTTGCCATCAGTGTGGCAATGGTCTTCTGTTGCTCTGAAATCTGAGCTTGCATTTGAGCAATGACTGCCATCAGGTTTGGCTGTTCTGTGCCAGGCTCATTGTTATCTGGAACTGGAGTTATGTTCCCTGCATTAGGAGCTCGGCCTCTTCTTGCCATCTAATAATGCATAAGGGAACAAGAAATCACTACTACATCTCTAGGTATAAGCTTGTCTTCTTACTTAGTAACCTAATATCCATTCTAGGGATTAAACATGATTCCGTGATACTAAGGTATTAAACATGCTTCCTTGTTCTATGCACATATGAGTAAGTACTTAAGCATTTCTCTATACTGCAATTAGATAAAGGAGCAATAGAAAAACTGAAACTTAAAACTTTCTTACTTGAAGACGGCAAGGTTGATGCTGATGTGTGTGTGATGCTGGAGAATGGGAACTGCTCTGATACCAACTGTAGCGACCCGCCTTCTCTACCTTAGACGGACCGTTACTTGTCTACTTCTTGACTCTAATGCACGACTAAGAATGCGGAACTTTCTTTTTCTTTTGTATTTAAATCTATCTAAGAATGATATTCTAACTTTAATAGTCATGCATTTAAACTCATCACACAAGGTGCTATAATATTACTAGAGCATTATGGAATATGGATGCAACTTTTCTAAGCATATTTAAAGCAATAAAACTTAATTCGAAACTAACCACATCTTGGCACATGCAATAATATTTCTAGAACTTCATAGAATGTAAATCTTACTTTTCTACCGAATTTACAAGCATTTTAAGTACAATTAGGACCTAGTCCAAAAGGGAATAATAATAAGCTCAAGAATAAGTCTAAAATGCAATGTATCCACATGTTAAACTACTCATGCCCTTGCTCATCTAGTGCATTCACAAAAGTATGCATACTAATTGAAATGACATGGAATCTTCATTCTACAAAATTGAGCATGTAAAACTATCCGAAGCATGAATGTTTAATAAACTCCATAACACAATAACTTGGAATTTGGAAATCTTAAACATGCATTTCAAATAAGCTAAACTGTCTCATCCCAAGGATCTCTCCAAGGTCAGCCACCACACACACGTCACTCAGCACCGCCTCGTCGCCTTCCTTCAGAATTGCTTGTCTTTACCTTTATCTGCAGTAAGAGGAAATGCAACTAATAAGCATAAAGCTTAGCAAGTACTATCTAGCTCACAAAAACTCGAAATGTGCAGGCATGCTTTTTAAACAATGTGAAATCACATGAGATACTTTTATGCTTAAAAGAAACACTAAAACATGTATATACTTTTATGCTTAAAAGAAACACTAAAACATGTATAACTCAAAACATGCATACTCAAGCATTAATAAGTCAAACTCACTTTTTCTTGGCTTAACTTGAAACTTTAGCAATTCTTTAACTTTAAATCTTTCTTTAACTTTTAGAAAATTTCCTTAATTTTAGAAAACTTTGCTAAAGCATATACTTGAAAATAATAACTCACTTGGATCCACTTAAGACGTAAGTACCATCTTATGCGCGTTCCCTAAAAGGTTGGGGTAGCGAGCCACCAATCCTAATAGAGCAGACCTTGGTCTACCAGGGCCAAGACCTTGGAATTGGACACCTGGATTTCTTTAACGACGCCCTTGGACACCGGGTACTGGCCTTAGAAAATAAAATAGCTTTTCTCTCTTTTCTTTCTTATCTTTAAATGCCTTGGCATTTTATCGAACACCTTGCGTGCCCAAATCCCTAAGTCTTGACTTTGGGGATTTCGTAAGGCCTTGGCCTTCTCTTTTCTTCTTCTTTATCTTTCTTTTCTTTCTTATAGATTTTTAGACCCTAAACTCACATAGGATACTCTATCAAATATATATAAGCATATAATGAACTAAGATCACATGCAAAATCTTAAACTAAAAGTAAATATCTCTTTTAAAACTTTTAAGGGAAAATTCTTGCGGAAAACCGCCTCTTACTGCAGGTGAGCAGTACTTACCTCCTGCGCTAGGTTTTCCTTACGAATAAAATCTGAAATTCCCGAGGAAACGTCGAATTTCGACGTTCTTCTTGCTCCTTGGCGTTCTCCTCGCGTCTACGAGAGTTCTCGTAGAGAATAGGGCCTTTTGAGACCTTCCCTTGGCTTCTCCTTTGTCTTGGGCGAGAGAGAGGGCGAGAGGAAGAAAAAAATCGCGAGAGGGAGAGAGGGAGTCGGCGGAGAGAGGATGTGAGGGAAAGAATGAATAAAAAAGCCCTAAGTTTCCCTTTTATACTTATGGAAAAAATTTAACTAATTCTACCTTATCTATTGTTTCCGCTAATCTATTTCAACAAAAGCATGCTAGCCCACTTGGTCTGCCCCTCCTCCTCTTAGAGCGTAGGTTCAGGGATCAAATCCCTCCTACGCGTTTTTCTCTTTTTACCCATTTTTGCCACTTTCGTTTACGAAAAAATTCTATAAAAATATCCATAAATTTGGAATAAATTCTAAGATATTTCTAAAATTAGTTTCGAGAATTTTTGGGTGTTACAATCCCCCATACCCAGAACGGACTCGAAAAATTCCATAAAAATATTCTAAAAATTCCTAAAAATATCTAGAATATTTCTAAAATATTTTTAACTAATTTCAAGGACTTTAAGGACTTAAAATGGAAATTTTGGGGCGTTACATACTCTTTGATGTTATTTTGCCCGAGACGGACAAATGATTAAGTATGGGGGAGTCGCTAATGCTTTGGAAGAATTTTGTATCAAAGATGTATTTCATTTTAAAAAAAAAATTCTATTTGGATTGAAGCAAAAAGTGCCCATTTGAGTGGAGCTTGGTATCAAGAATAAGTGGGAATTCAGTTGTGAATTGGAAGTGAAGTGGATCTAAAAAAAATCTGCAATGGGAAGGAATGGCACGAGAAAAAAAAACAGGAAAAAAAAGCTGTGCCATGAAGAAAAAAAATTTGAAATCAATGGAGTTTGTAGCACAAATGGTTTGGATTAAGAATTGCGAAGTAGAAATTATGGAAGATAAAATCAGTAACTCTTTGCTAAGTCTGGATTGAAGTTGTAAAGTTTGAATTGAAGCAGAAAATCTGTGCAAAAATCTGAACCAAAGTGGAACAAGTGAAGAAGAAAAAAACCTGTGCCAAAGGAAGTTTTGTATGAACTTGCAATTGAAATTGGGTTTCCGAGGCTATGAATCAAGGCATTAAGTTTATAAATGCATCAAAAGTGATGAGTACAGCAGGCTGATGAGAGAACTGAAAGAATGCAGCTGCTGGAATTTCATATCAGACCTAAAAAAAAAGAAGAAAAAAATAGATTGGAAGAGGAAAAAGGCAGCTGTAGGAAAAGAAGAAGAGCTGGACATTAGAGGCAAAACACACTGAATTCGACTGAGAAACAAGCTAATATCAATCAGCTTGTTGGAGTTTCATTTGGCACAGAATTCTGAAGCTGAAACTGTGAAGAGCTGAGAAAACTGATTGAGGGCAGCAGCAAATTAAATGCAGAGTCAAGAAGAGAATAGCAATTCATTGAAGCTCAGGGCAGTACGGATTGGAACTGGTTCTGATAAGGATTTGGGAAGCTGATCACACCATGAATGAATAAGGGGAAGCTGCAGAAAAATCAGGAAGTCAGCAGCTTAAAAAAATAGAAAAAAATAGTTTGAAAAACAAGAAAAACAAAGAAGCAAAGTTGGCACACAATTGAAGACTTGGCACCATAAAATCAGTGAAGTTGCTCTCATCCGAATCAAAAGATTTGCTCCATTACATTCTGACTTTGCTAAAGAGAAAAAAAAAATTAGAAAAGTATGAGAAGGAAGTAAGATTTGCACACAAGAGTGAAATTGGCACAAAAGAGTTGATGAGGTCTTTTCATCAAATTTTTGAAGGGCAATGCCAATGCTTCACTCCATCACACTTTGACTTCATTATGAGGACTGACAAGAGGATAAAATGCATCAAGAATATCCTTGAACATCCAAGTTTTCCACTTTATCAATTTTGCTATTTTCTTAGTTGTTACTTCATTTCTACATTTCATATGTCTTTTACTTTTGAATAAACTTTTATAGATGTAGATTTGAATCATGAATAATGGTGGAGAGTGGATAACAAGCAAGCCTATGGTAGTGCAAAAAGCATGTGTGTATGAGTGAGCTCCATTTTCATCATGTATTTAGACCTTACGAAGAGAGCCACCAAGAACTTCCCTTGAAGGCTAGTGAGTGAAATTCATCTCAATGAATCATGAAGGTTGAAATTGCTAAGTTGTTGATTTAAGGACAAGATACTAATCCATAGAGCTTAGATTTTTGAGAATTAACAACCCTAGGTAATTTCTTTTCAATTGTTTCTACTTATGTTTGAGAAAAGCTAAGGGATACATATTTAGTACTTTTCGTGAGACGCTCAAGCTTAAGTGTGGGGGAGTTGATAAGTGTCATTTTGTTGATTATTTAAGGGTCTAAGATCTATTTTTGTCTCATGTTTTACTTGCTTAATGGTGGATTTACCCTAGGCTCTAGGATTTATATTCTTTTGGACCTAATTGCAAATTTTTATATATTTGAGTTGTTTTGTCACTAAATTTTTGATCTACTTTTGTAGGTGTGGAAGGATCAGGGACCTAGGTCATGTTGGGTCAAACATGAGTCAGCATTGGATTCGGATCAAAGGGATCAAGCGTCAACTAATTTGGACCGTCTGATGCAAAGATGGTTAGATCTAGACCATCTGAGAACTTCTGATCAATCCGAGCTGGGATTAAGGCTAATCTAGCGATTAGATCAAGATCTAAAGGTTTCAGCCCAATCGGAGATCATCTAGCCGTTGGATCACGATCAGAGGGATCTAGACCATCCATTCAAAGATCAAGGTAATCTGAGCCATCTGCTGCAAATCTGGAAGATCCGAGCTACCCCAAGGATGATCCTGACCCTTGATCAAGATCTGGGAAGTTTGAGTCAAATCGGACGAAGATAAACCGTTGGATGAGCGCTAGACAATCTGAGCCGTTCACTGTTGAAACTATATTACCCGCTCCTCTATTCAGATCTCGTGTCGCGTCTTTGCAGATCAGTTCTTCATTTCATACTTGTTCTTCATTTTCTTCGGCGATTTCTCTATCTGAAGGCGTGGCCAACTCGATCACCACCTTGGAGCAAGATCTGGGTTATTGGAAGAAGCTTCAATGGAGATTCAATCACAGATTTGCATCAGAACAGGAGCTGAGTGAGGCATTCATCAGTTTTTGTGATTTGATCAACTTGATTGCGATCGGGTGCCAATCTTTTCAATCGGAGCTATCTGAAGGGTCTTGTGATATACTCTGATCATCACCAAAGCTCAATCGCATTTGTTCATTGCGAAATCAAGGAGATCAGATTGGTTTTTCCAGCCGATTGAAATCTGTGAGTAGATTTGAAGTTGAAGCCAATTTCCATTGATTTGCGAGTTGAAGGGGTTCTTGGGGGGTTCATGGCTTGCCCTTGAGTGACGAACAAGGAGGTCTTGATACAAGTGAAGGATCGAGACTTAGTTTCTGGTTGCATTTCTTGTTTTCCATAGTTGTAATTTCAGTTTCAGCAAAACAGTTTCTGTTCTGTCTTTGTATCAGCTGTTTTGTTTTCGTTTCTTAATTTTTCCAGTTGTAATTAGGTTCTATTATGCAAGTAATTAGCTAAGGATATTGTTCAGTGATCAATTTGAACTTAATTGCAGTTTAATTTCTGTTTTGACTTTTCGTATCAGATTTGTTGTAGCTGCGTATCAGCTCTGTTCCTGCCAATGTCAGTTCAATTCCGAATTTCTTTCAGTTTATTTCAAATTCAATTCATGTTTAGCTAATGCACTTAATTAGAGTTTGATTAGCAGTCAATTTCATTCCTGAATTTCTATTCAGCTGAGTTGTTGTGTATCAGAATTTCTGTTCTCTGCCCTTGCGTATCAACACTGGTATTTGTAAGTTTAGCTGCAGTTCTGAGTTGTGTACTAGTGCATCTTTATCTTTTAAATCTCACCTGAGTATTGGTTGCAATTTATGCAGTTGTTTTGTTAATTTCAGCACTTAGTTTCCCCTTCAATTTCTGCAGACATTCATTTCAGTTGAGTTTGTTTTTGCATTTGAGTTTGTTTTTTGCATCCTTAGCTACCAAATTTTGTTCCTGCATTCAAATTGTTTTTGAATCCAGTTCCTCTAATTTCTTTTGCTTCATTTCAGTTGCTTGCTTCATTGTTGCATTCAGTTTGCATTCTTTATCTGCTGAATTTCATTTCTGTATTCAAATTGCATCCTTGCATTCGAAATTGTTCAGTCTTTGCTTCATTGTTGCATTGTTGCATTTATCCAGGAGATCATTTCCTTAATAGCTTTGTTTTCCATACAGAATTGATTAGTTAGCATTTCGTATTTGTCAGACCACAGTCGAAGCAAATTAGGAATATCTTTGCCACAATAGTTTTCTCATCTTGGTGTATTAAGTTTATAAATTCTGAACATTGTATCAAGTGCAGTTTAGGCTGTGTTTGGCATCAAGTTAAGTGCAATTTTTAGTGTGCATTTGCGGTTTAAATCAGTTTGTGTCGGGTACAGCTAGCTATTGCATCTAGATTTTGAATTCAGCATTAGAATCAAGTGTTATTGCTACAATTAGGTTTATAGTTCTCGCCTTAGTTTCAATCAAAATTCCATTGCTGTCTTGATTTAATTTTCTTAGCATTTGAATTGCTTTGGTTATCAAATTCACTTCCGAATTTAGCTACTTGCATTAGTCAAAGAAATTCAGAATTAGTTGAGTTTATTAGTTGCTCTTGTTCTGTCAAGTTCATTTAGTTAAGTGTCTTCCTTTTCTTGTGTGTTTTCCTTTATAATTGAAACCAAAACCCAAATTTTGTTTGAAAACCCAAAAATATCGACGACACATAAATACAAGCTTGAATCGATCACACTTAACTAGCCCTAGAAAAAATACAACCTGTGGCCCCTTTACTACGCTTTTATTCTTTGATTTCAAAAAGGGTTTCCAGCTTATAAATATCTAAATTTGAGACCCACATTCGTGACAGCTCTTTTGGGTCCATCAAAATTTTGGGTGGAGTGCTATGAGTCAAAGTAAGATCATCTCCTCCCTCTTTATTCTTTTTGGAAAATCTTCCAGGGGGTTGAAGACTGTCTAGATGGAGTACCCACTCAAGAAATCTCTGGGACCCTGCAAAAACATGGAAAACCTTTCTCAAGCGTGTAGGGTAAGATAAAAGTGTAATACCATCAATCTCTACATTAAATGTATCCAAAAATGTATCGCATCCAATAAAATCAATTTTTGCTACCTCAGTAAATTTTTCACAAGCCGTTTCTACATGAGGTATATCAAGAAATGTTTCATAGTAAATAAAATCAATCTCAGGTACCTCTATAAGTTTTTCACACTCAATTTCAGCATAAGAGATAGCAAGAGATTCATCACAATAAACAACTTCAAATTCAGGCTTCTCTAAAAAATTTTCACAATCAGTTTTAGCATAATCTATCTCAAGAATATCATAGCAATGCATAAAACCAAGCCTGGGTGCCTCTAAAGAATTTTCATAATTATTTTTCACAAATGATGTATCAAGACATTCTTCACATGCAAATCTAGACATCTCCCTGGAATTTTCTAAAGGAAAAGAAGAAATACTTACCTGATTATGCTGAAAAATGTCTGTTGGTTCTATAAGAAATACCTCCATCTTAGGCTAAAATTCTGGTGGACATTCAACTGGAATAGGTGATCCTTGGGTACTTGCTCCCATCATGCAAGTCCCTACACATTCTGGAAATAGTTGTGGTCCCTGGGGCTCTGTGCAATCCCCTACACCTGTAGAATAATCTCCTGTGCATGCCTCCTTAGTAATACCTGCAACAACCTTGTTAAAAAGATTAGGACTATCAAGATATCATCACAAAATAAAAAACAAGTAAAATCCGGTAAAGTTTCAGTTTTGAAATCAAGGTTGTCGCATGCTTTTCCATCCTTCTCCTCAGCTTCCTCTGAAATCAAAGCTCCTCCCACTATGTCAAATGTACCATCATCAGCAATGAACTGTGCCTCAACAGTCTCCTCTACGGTGTCTATGCTCATAATAGAGTGATCTCCCCTAGGGTTCTTCATGACATCAAAAATACTAAACTGGACTACTATGTCTCCCACCTCCATCGAAAGGGTGCCAGCATATACATCAATTTTTGTTCTAGAAGTCTTCAGGAAAGGCCTTCCAAGGATAAGTGGGGATCTACGTGCAAGGTACTCTCCTTCCATGTCTAGAATGTAGAAGTCTGCAGGGGAAATCAACTCCTTCACTTTAACCAAAACATCTTCAATAACTCCTGCCTGGCGGGTCTGCTTCTGTCTGCTAGCTGAATCACAACTCCAGTGGGCTGTAAAGGACCAATGCCAAGCATCTGGAAGACTGTCCTGGGCATGACATTAATGGAAGCTCCTAAATCCAGCATGGCATCATGTAGCGTGGTGCTCCCTATCTCACAAGATACAGTAAACATCCCAGGGTCTTCACATTTCTGAGGTATGACATGGATGAGTGATAAAACATTTTTTCCCATGCTGACCAATTCATTTTCCTTAAGCTTCTTCTTGTGAACACAAAGATCTTTCAGAAATTTTGCATACTTAGGAACCTGTTTAATCATCGTCAGCAAGTGTACATTAATCTCTACATTGCTAAACAATTTAACCAACTCATTGTACTCTTTTGGTTTCTCCTCCTCCACTTGTCATTTAGTTTGAGTTCTCCACTGAGGAAAGGGCAAAGGAATAGAAATTTCATCCTCCTGAACCGAAATGATAGGGGCTGATTTTTGAGCTGCTGTCCCACTTTTTGGAGCTGCTGTAAAATCTGTTTCGCCACTGATTTGTGCTTCGTTTTCCACCAAAATTACAGGATTGCTTGATGAGGGAGTTGGGCATGGACTAGGGGTGGAATCAACTGAATTTGGAGTGGTTTCATGGTTGTTTTGGGCTGGAAATGAAGATGCTGCCCTGTTTTCAGAAAATTTAGCTCTTGGACCATTTTGAGATGAAGTAACCTTCCCACTCCTCAAATAAATTGCGCTAACGTTTCCCTTAGGGTTAGGAACATCTTGAGAAGGTAGTTGTCCTGATCCCTGAGCTTTATTTTGATTTATTTCACAAGTCATTTGCCCAATTTGCCTCTCGAGATTTTGTATGGCGGCAAACATATTACCTTGCTGCATTTGTTGGAATTAGGACTGTTGGGGCTGACAGAAGGGCTGATATTGCTGTTGTAACGACCTGGAAAATTCTCTTAATATTTTCTTAAAATATTGAGCATGTCTAGATAATTTTCCGAGGTGCCCAGAAATAATTATGTAAAATTGGGCCTAGAAATCTATGTTTTCTCATTTAAATTGAGAAAAACTAGGTACTAATGAGCTTTAAATGGGCTCCAAAAATGGGTATTAATTAGGTAAAATTAATATAAATATAAAAAAAATTTATTTAGGAATATTGGCATAATTATGGGTGATTTTAGGGGGATTTTCGGAATTTAAGAAATAAAAATAATAAAATAAATGAAATGAAAATAAAATAAAAATAAAGGTGCATGAGCCAAGGATTGAACCTTGGACCTCTTGTACAACCATGTAAGCCTTAACCAACTAACCTAGCAAGGGATTTCTATGAGGAAATGAAGTGGATATAAGTTGAGATTAAGAAGAAGATGAAGAGTCATGGAGAGACTCTTCATTCACCACCTTAATAGGTTATAAAGAGGGGGGGTTTTGGGAGTTATTCTCTTCTCTTCATCAATTACATTCTCTTCCTCCTTCTTTCTCATCCTAGACGAAATCTACAAGGGAGATTTTCCCTTGGGAAAACTCCACAAGAAGGTCCTACCACCAAGATCTAAAGGTTTCCTAAGGTTCCAAGGCTAGGGGTGATCAAGAGACAACAAGTCTTCCTTCTTCTTCCCATCTAAGGTCTAAAAAATCAAGAAACCCCAAAGTAAGACTCCCTCACCTGTGGTATAATAGTTCCCTATGATTTCCATGATTTTTAGCATGATATATTGGTTAGTTTTCGAATTTGATGTTGAAAGGAAAGAAAACCAAGACCCTCATGCTTAAGGGTTTCGGCCACCATGTTTTACAGGTCTATAATTATGCTAAAAATCATGATAATGTTATTTAATGTTCCCTTATGATGTGTAGAGGTTAAGTACAATTTTTGGGAATTTTTGGAGCACCCTAGAACACCCTAGGTTTTCGGCCAACATGAAAGAAACCAAAACTAAGAACCTTAAGTTTAAGGGTCTCGGCCACCATGATTTACAGGTCTATAATTATGCTAAAATTCATGATAATGTTATTTAATGTTCCCTTATAATGTGTAGAGGTTAATTATAATTTTTGGGAATTTTTGGAGTACCCTAGGACACCCTAGGGTTTCGGCCAACATGAAAGAAACAAAATTAAGAACCTTAAGTTTAAGGGTTTCGGCCACCATGATTTACAGGTCTATAATTATGCCAAAAATCTTGATAATGTTATTAAATGTTCCCTTATGATGTTTAGAGGTTAAGTATAATTTTTGGGAATTTTTGAAGTACCCTAGGACACCCTAGGGTTTCGGCCAACATGAAAGAAACAAAACTAAGAACCCTAAGTTTAAGGGTTTCGGCCACCATGATTTAAAGGTCTATAATTAAGCTAAAAATCTTGATAATGTTAATTTATGGTCCCTTATGATGTGTGGAGGTTAAGTATAATTTCTGGGAATTTTTGGATTACCCTAGAGACCCCATATGTTTCGGCCAACCTCAAGGACCCAAGGGTTAGGGTTGAGCCTTTAACTTCAAGTATATGTTTATGTGTTGCCATGATATAAGGGTGATGTAGGGAACCATGTTAAGTTATATGCCCATGCTATGCTAAGAACCATGCTAAGTAATTATGTATGTTCATGATATGAATGATGCCATGATAAGTATGATAAGTTTATGTTCAGGATATGAATGATGGCATGATAAGAATGATAGGGTTATGATCACGATAAAAATGATGCTATGATATGTTAGGTTATGATATGAATGATATGCCATGTTTTATGAATAATATGCATGTATGCCATGTCTTATGAATGAAGTTAAAGTACATGCCTTTAAGGCACAGCTATGATGTTAAGTATGATGAATGACAAGTATGATGAATGAATGATGATGAACGACAAGTATGATGAATGAAAGATGATGCTTATGTCTTTAAGGCATAAATATGCTAAACGACACGGTCGATGGTTGACGGTACGACGGTCGAGAGGACCGGTAAATGGGCCGGTAGACGGGCCGAGCCGTAACAAGTTATGCTATGTTAAGTATGCTATGAATGAATGATGAATGATGAAGCATGAAAAGTATTTTACTTTATGTATGGGCTTGTACCGGACCGAAGTATGGGTCCAAGGGATGGGCACCTTAAGAACGCCCCGGTTTTGGACTACCGAAGCTGTCCACGGTTCTGGCCCTTCCGGAGCTGGGTAACAGGGATGGGCACCATAAGAACGCCTCGGTTTTGGACTACCGAAGCTGTCCACGGTTCTGGCCCTACCGGAGCTGGGTAACAGGGATGGGCACCATAAGAACGCCTCGGTTCGGGGACTACCGACTATGCTGTCCTTACCCTAGTAGGTCAAGGCTAGCTACCTCGTATTTACTTAGGGATGCGCGCTTATGATGTATGTATGTGGTACAAGCCAGGGTCCAATGATATGATGAATATGTTTAAGCATTAAAAGTATGTTTTAAAAGGTTAAGCATCCTTATATATATGCAATTGTCTCATGCATTCATCCATGTTATGCATTATAATTATGATAAGAATATTATGCAAAGTAAGTTTATGCAAAGCAAGTTTATGCAAGATATGTTTATGCAAATGATTTTGTTTATGCTCATGTTACTATATGATTCCATGATTTGATTGTGTTTATGCTAATTTAGAATGCCATGATTTATCTATGTTCATGTTAGTTTAGGATGCCATGATTTATTTATGTTCATGCTAGTTTAAAATGCCATGATTTTATTTATGTGCATGATAGTTTAGGGTGCCATGATTTAATTATGTTTATGCCAAGTTAGAATGCCATGATTTGATTTATGTTCATGCTAGGTTAGGATGCCATGATTTAATTATATTTATGCTAAGATAGTATGCCATGATTGGATTTATGTTCATGCTAGTTTAGAATGCCATGATTTAATTATGTTTATGTTAAGTTAGATTGCCATGATTTTTTTTATGATGTCCATACCAATTTATGATGCCATGTTCTAACTATGTTATACTGAGATAGGACGCCATGATTTTATTTATGTTCGTGCTAAGAATGTTTATGAAGTTATGTTTGTTATGTTTATGTCTACGCCAAGTATTGTGCCATGCCATGAAGGTTTATGGTTATGTTTATGCTATGCTATGAAGATGATTATGTTATGTTTACGCCATGACGAATGTATGCTATGTGATGAAAAGGCTTATGTTCTAAGTAAAGCACTAAGTATGTAAAGCATTAAGTATGTAATGGCTTATGTGCTCATGAATGAATGATGAATGGTTTTAGTGAGTAGGAAAGAGTCTTACTAAGCCTGTGTGCTTATAGTCTTATTTCCTTATACCGCAGATCACGCAAGGGGACAGTAAGGAAGCAGCAGGAGGGCATCAAAGAATGTGTGTGATAGTGACTTGGCCAAGGAGCAATATGGTTGCTCGTCTCATGATAGAACTTTATCTTTACTATTATGTGTTTAAGTATGACTCTATGACATGATACTAAGTATGACATGATTCTAAGTATGACATGATGCTACGAATGACATGATGCTAAGTATGATATGATGCTAAGTATAAAGTTACTACGCTAAGTTCCCATGTTATAGTGCTAGAAATGGTCGTAAGTGCATGTAGGAGTAAGTTAAAGGTTTCCGTTGCATTATGATGTCTACATGCCCTAAGTATGTTAACGTAACGCTGCTTTAGGAAAAAAAAAAAGGCGGGCGTTATAGCTGTTGAAATGGCTGATAAGTAGGCTAGAATATTGAAGAAATTTGTTGAGAATTACAACCTTGAAAATTCTGATTTTGAAATGGAACTTGTTGTGGTGAGGTCTGAAATTGATTGGGATGAAATCCTTGATTTTGGGGCTGAAAACTTTGATTCCAAGGCTGGAAATTTTGCTGCGGTTGTAGGAATTGCTACTATGAAGGTTGGTATTATTGCTGAAAATTCAAATTCCCTTCGAAACCTTGTTGAACCCCTTGAAACGGTTGCTGGAAATTCTGAATTGTAGGCTGAAAATGCTGATTTTGGGGTTGAATTTGCTGATTTTGTGATTGAAATTGCTGTGGCTGCTGTAAAGTTTGTTGGGGTTGCTGAAATTGTTGTTGTTGTGGGCCTTGTTGGTAAAAAAAATTCCCGTACCTCAGATTTGGATGATCCCTCCAACCAGGGTTATAAGTAGAGGAGTAAGGGTTGTTTCTAGCTTGAAATTGTCCCCTAACCAATGCCGCTAGTGACTCATCTTGTTGGAGGTTGGGACATGAATCTGAATTGTGTTCCTGGCTAGAGCAAATTCCACATACACTCATCACCACTTGACTTGGTTGAGGAGGCACTGAAAGAGTTGAATTTTTACTTGCAATATTGAGGCCCATTTGCTTAACCGCTGATGTGAGCTCCATCAATACATTCTTAATCTCCTTCTGATCATTAGCAACCACCTGAACTTCACTAACTCCTCTAGTAGACAAGGCTCTGCTTCCAAACTGTTGTGAATTCTCAGCCATATTTGAAATTAGCTCCCTAGCTTGATTTGGTGTTTTGTTGACTAAGGCCCCCCAGCTGCAGCATCAATCATAATCCTATCCAACTGTAATAATCCCTCATAAAAGTACTGGATGAGGAGCTTCTCACTAATCTGATGCTGGGGGCAACTGGAGCAAAGTTTGTTGAATCTCTCCCAGTAGTTATAGAGTGTCTCCCCCACCACGTGCTGAATGCCACAAATGTTTTTTCTGATAATTGATGTTCTGGAGGTTGGAAAATATTTTCTAAGAATGCCTTCTTCATGGAAATCCAGCAAGACACATGCCCAGTAGGTAAATAGTAAAACCAGTCCTTAGCTGCTCCAGTCAAAGAGAAAGGAAAAGCTCTCAGCTTGATGTCTTCCTCTAAAATACCCTGAGGCTTCATAGTGGAGCAAACAACATGAAACTCATGCAGGTGTCTATTTGGATCTTCTCCAGATAATCCTTGAAACTTTGGCAACAAATGAATGAGTCCAGATCTAAGCTCAAAATCTCCACCCAGCTCTGGATAAGAAATGCTGGAATACTGAAATGTAGCATCTGGTGCTGCAAGTTCTCTCATGGTCTTCTGGTGGTCTGCCATCTGATCAACTAAATACGCTGAAATAGACTGAGTAGGAATAATGCCCAATCCCTTTGAAACACTGAGCTGGCTCCTCCTAACTCTGAAAGTCCTCTCAATCTCAGGGTCAAAGTCCTCAAGATCACCACCTGTAGACCTGGTCATAAAATCAAAAACAAATAGCAGTAAAAGTATATAGAAAGATGAAACAAATAAAATTAGATCACAAAATATAGCAGTAAGTTCAAAAATAGATCAAGAAAAATATGAAATGAACACACAAGCAAAAATCAAACAACTCAACTAGTATGTTCCCCGGCAACGGCGCCAAAAATTTGATGGACCCAAAAGAGCTGTCACGAATGCGGGTCTCAAATTTAGATATTTATAAGCTGGAAACCCTTTTTGCAATCAAAGAATAAAAGCGTAGTAAAGGGGCCACAGGTCGTATTTTTCCTAGGGCTAGTTAAGTGTGTTCGATTCAAGCTTGTATTTATGTGTCGTCGATGTTTTTGGGTTTTCAAACAAAATTTGGGTTTGGGTTTCAATTATAAAGGAAAACACACAAGAAAAGGAAGACACTTAACTAAATGAACTTGACAGAACAAGAGCAACTAATAAACTCAACTAATTCTGAATTTCTTTGACTAATGCAAGTAGCTGAATTCGGAAGTGAATTTGATAACCAAAGCAATTCAAATGCTAAGAAAATTAAATCAAGACAACAGCTGAATTTTGATTGAAATTAAGGCAAGAACTATAAACCTAATTGTAGCAATAACACTTGATTCTAATGCTGAATTAAAAATCTAGATGCAGTAGCTAGCTGTACTCGACACAAACTGATTTAAACCGCAAATGCACACTAAAACTTGCACTTAACTTGATGCCAAACACTGCCTAAACTGCACTTGATACAAAGTTCAGAATTTATAAACTTGATACACCAAGATGAGAAAACTATTGTGCCAAAGATATTTCTAATTTGCTTCGAATGTGGTCTGACAAATACGAAATGCTAACTAATCAATTCTGTATGGAAAACAAAGCTATTAAGGAAATGATCTCCTGGATAAATGCAACAATGCAACAATGAAGCAAAGACTGAACAATTTCTAATGCAAGGATGCAATTTGAATACAGAAATGAAATTCAGCAGATAAAGAATGCAAACTGAATGCAACAATGAAGCAAGCAACTAAAATGAAGCAAAAGAAATTAGAGGAACTGGATGCAAAAACAATTTGAATGCAGGAACAAAATTTGGTTGCTAAGGATGCAAAAAACAAACTCAAATGCAAAAACAAACTCAACTGAAATGAATGTCTGCAGAAATTGAAAGGGAATCTAAGTGCTGAAATTAACAAAACAACTGCAGAAATTGCAACCAATACTCAGGTGAGATTTAAAAGATAAAGATGCACTAGTACACAACTCAGAACTGCAACTAAACTTACAAATACCAGTGTTGATACGCAAGGGCAGAGAACAGAAATTCTGATACACAACAACTCAGCTGAACAGAAATTCAGGAATGAAATTGACTGCTAATCAAACTCTAATTAAGTGCATTAGCTAGCTAAATGTTGTCTTCAATCTCATGAATTAAAGCTAAACATGAATTGAATTTGAAATAAACTGAAAGAAATTCTGAATTGAACTGACATTGGCAGGAACAGAGATGATACGCAGCTACAACAAATCTGATACGCAAAGGCAAAACAGAAATTAAACTGCAATTAAGTTCAAATTGATCACTGAACAATATCCTTAGCTAATTACTTGCAAAATAGAACCTAATTACAACTAGAAAAATTCAGAAACGAAAACGAAACAGCTGATACAAAGACAGAACAGAAACTGTTTTGCTGAAACTGAAATTACAGCTAAGGAAAACAAGAAATACAACCAGAAACTAAGTCTCGATCCTTCACTTATATCAAGACCTCCTTGTTCGTCACTTAAGGGCAAGCCAAGAACCCCTTCAACTCGCAAATCAATGGAAAATTGGCTTCAACTTCAAATCTACTCACAGATTTCAATCGGCTGGAAAAGCCAATCTGATCTCCTTGATTTCGCAATGAACAAATGCGATTGAGCTTTGGTGATTATCAGAGTGTATCAAAAGACCCTTCAAATAGCTCCGATTGAAAAGGTTGGCACCCGATTGCAATCAAGTTGATCAAATCATAGAAACTGATGAAACACTCACTCTGCCCCTGTTCTGATGCAAATCCGTGATTGAATCTCCATTAAAGCTTCTTCCAATAACCCAGATCTTGCTCCAAGGTGGTGATCGAGTTGGCCACGCCTTCAGATAGAGAAATCGCCGAAGAAAATGAAGAACAAGTAAGAAATGAAGAACTAAGCTGCGAAGACGCGACGCGAGATCTGAACAGGGGAGCGGGTAATATAGTTTCAACAGTGAACGACTCAGATTGCCTAGCGCTCATCCAACGGTTGATCTTCATCCGATTTGACTCAAACTTCCCAGATCTTGATCAAGGGTCAGGATCATCCTTGGGATAGCTCGGATCTTCCAGATTTGCAGCGGATGGCTTAGATTACCTTGATCTTTGAATGGATGGTCTAGATCCCTCTAATCGTGATCCAATAGCTAGATGATCTCTAATTGGGCTGAAACCTTCAGATCTTGATCTGATTGCTAGATTAGCCTTAATCCCAGCTCGGATTGATCAGAAGTTCTTTGATGGTCTAGATCTAACCATCTTTGCATCGGACGGTCCAAATTAGTTGACGCTTGATCCCTTTAATCCGGATCCAATGCTGACTCAAGTTTGACCCAACATGACCTAGGTCCCTGATCCTTCCACACCTACAAATGTAGATCAAAAATTTAGTGACAAAACATCTCAAATATATAAAAATTTGCAATTAGGTCCAAAAGAATATAAATCCTAGGACCTAGGGTAAATCCACCATTAAGCAAGTAAAACATGAGTCAAAAATAGATCCTACACCCTTAAATAATCAACAAAATAACACTTATCACCGGTGCCTAGCAGTCCTTCGCTAGGGCTTTGTATCCTGCATTCATTCGCCAGTTGCCTAGCAGTCCTTCGCTAGGGCTTTGTATCCTGGCATTCCTTCGCCAGGTGCCTAGCAGTCCTTCGCTAGGGATTTGTCTGCACACTTGAGAAACATGTAAGATAAACATTATCGCTTAACTTTTGAACCCTTTTGCCATTATCAAAATACAGGTTTGACTTGGGTGCCTTCTGCACCAATAATCTTCCCCTTTTTGATTTATGGCAACCCTGGTTCAAAAAGTTATGTTTAATCAGTACATATAAAATGAAATTTTGTTTCCTCCCCTGGAAGGAATCTCCCCCTAGATTTTCAAAAGTTCGTGGGGTTTTGAAACTAACTTCTAAGTCTAAAGATCGATTTAATTTTTACTTAGAACAATTTTCAATAGAAACTTTTAAAGACATATTTTCCATAATAATTTTAGTTGTGCACTTTGGAAAATTTATACTCATAGCAAAAATTTGAAAACTTTATGTTTAATGTACTTAGGAAAATTTTTGAAAAACTTAAGTTTTAAGTACTTAGGAAAATTTTTGAAAACTTAAGTTTAAGTACTTAGGAAAATTTTTGAAAAACTTAAGTTTAAGTACTTAGGAAAAGTTTTGAAAACTTAAGTTAATTACTTAGGAAAATTTTTGAAAAACTTAAGTTTAAGTATTTGAAAACTTAGTACTTTTTTGAATAAAGGATGGAGTTTGAATTTTTGGATTTAGAAAAGAAATTTAAACTAGAATTGGATTTAGAAAAGAAATTTAAACTATAAAACTTAGTACTTTTTGAATAAAGGATGGAGTTTGAATTTTTGGGTTTAGAAAAGAAATTTAAACTATAATTGGATTTAGAAAAGAAATTTAAACTAGAAAAGAAATTTAAACTCTCTCCTTTCCTATCTCTCCCCCTTTGCCATATATCAAAAATAAAGAAATATAGCATAAAGATTGCATAATAGCAAAAAATTGAACTGTATAATTTGCTGTACTGAACCAATTCAGGATTTGAACTAAACTAAATCAGTTTCAATTATCTCTTTTAGGGTCCTGTCTAACCCAGTTAGCTACTTACTAACTGTTATAAACAGTAGTTTTTGCTAGGGTTAGTCAAGTTAAGTGTTCTGTTCAAGTTAGATTTCCTTAACTTGACACTTGACTTGATTGCTGTTTAAGTTGTATTTAGTGCCCCAATTACTGTAGATGCACTGACTTAAAGCATCTTGAATTAAGGCAAAGACCTAAGCATCTCAACCCATTCTAGGTTATCAATCAAAAAGTACCGTAAGGTGCTTGTGAGATGTTGGCTTCTAAATCTTTAGGTGCATGCAGTTCTAGTGTAAAATACGGGTAAAAAAAAAGTCGAAATATATATATATTGTTATATATATATGGTTATATATATATATATATAGTTATATGGTTATAAAAGGAAAAAATATAATTAGATTTATTATTATTTAATACTTACCTTTCTCTCCCACTCGCCTGTGCCCTAAACCCGCTCGCGTGCCCTAACCTTTAGCTATTCCGATTTTTCTCCTTCCTCCCCTCGCGAAGCCTGCAGTCGCCGCCGACCCGACGCTTCTCCTCCGATTCCCTTCCTCTCCCTTCGTGGGACCTCGCCGAAGGTGAAGGACGCGCCGCCTCCCTCTCCTCGTCGCGCTTGCCCTAGTTGCAAGTCGTAGCCACCCGATCCCTCCCTCAACTCTTCTCAGCGAACCTCGGCCGCATCCAAGAGGCGACTTCTGCCTCCTCCGTTTTCTTCTCCTCGTTCGTGAACCCTAGCTGCAGCGTCGACTCTTCAATCGTCGTAGCCAAGCAACCGAACGGTCGATCTCTTCCTCTAGCCTCGAAAAGGTGAGTTGTAAGACCTAGGGTTTCTAGGTTGTGTTGACTCCAATCGAAGGTTGAATGTTGAATTGTCATAGCTACTCTAGCAGGAATTGGTTTGCAATCGATTGGATCAGATCTTGATCGAAGCAAAGGAGTTGATATTAGCGGATTGCCTTCCTCGTGCGGTGTCACCAGATTCAGAGCAGAGAGGTGGCTGTCGGCTACTGTTAGGTGAGGATTCCCTGCTTTGAGTATGGAATATTGTCATTTTTGTTTGATTTGTAGCACCATGCCGTGAAGGTTGGATGAATTGAGAATTGGGTAAATCAGTGGGCGGTTGGATCTGTTAGGTTAGAGATGTTGTAGATGAGTTCCTAATTAGCTTGGTAGATCTAAAGATTTGGTCTGTTTGGATATAGAGAATTGCAACCAAGATTTGTTTAGATGGAAATCTTGTGCCATGAGCTGTGGGAGGAGCTGAATGCGATTATAGGTTGGTTTGATTTATGATGTTTATTAGATTTGAACATGAATGGGTTAATTAGAGATTAAGTCTAATAACCTAATCTTAAATTACATGGGGTAATTAGGAACCTTTTATTTAAGTGGAGGTAATTAAATGGAAAGGGACGGATTAGGTCAACCCTAGAACGGATTAGGGATTAATTAGCTAGTTACTATTTTTGTAATAGCTAATTAAATTTGTCCTTGATACAGGGACTTGATTTGGAGTTTTATTGCTAATATTGGCTGGGGGTTCTCTTCGCACTTGGATTCTTCTATTTGGAGGCGGGTACCCTTTGACTTATCTTTTAGATATAGTCTTCTTGCTATGCATTGTCTGTTATAGATAAGAGTAAGATTGTATGCTTATCTGCCTTAGTGTACCTGTATCTGATATATGCTGCTGTTTATCCTTGAGGTTAGCTCTTGTTTCACTTTATACAGTCTCACGAGTTGCCATCTATATGAGTAGATATATATACATAGATGTGGTGATACCTTCCCTTTTTGCATTTTGATATTGATAGATCACTGGTTAGTTTGTTAGTATATCTACTAGGTCACTTGTATCCCATGATATAGGAATCAAACCTATTCCTAGCACCCGGTGGTGTTAGATGAGAACTTGGTGAAGGTTATATGTTTGGATCATGCACCATCTTTGCATTGTTGCATGCTGGCGATCATCGGCTCCTATATAGTCCGAGCCCGTCGCCAGTTACATGAGGATATGCACACACATCCACTCATGGGTAGTGGCTACCATAGGGTGTGTGCATTTGCCCTGTATTGCTCCGCACGGTCACTATTTGGAGGGTGGTTCCGGTGCGTGGTAGCAGCCAGGGATCCCTTCTCGTCCTGAGACACGAGAAGATGAGAGCTAGACTCCCACACTGCTTGGGGTAGGAGAGAGACCTCCGCCAGCATCCTGTCCACTCGGTCACTCAGGAGCAGTGATAGCAGGGTGCGTACAGTTGCCATAGCTCTACCCTTTCGGACGTTCATTTATGACAGGTGGACGATGATCTGATTGGTGTCAGGGGTGACACATATCATTGCACCATGTGCATATTTTGCATCGTGCATTGTTTGCTGCATTTGATTTCTGCACTTGATTGACATGCATATACTGGATACCTGTTTACCTTGGATTATATGTTATACTTGTTCCATAGGGATTTATTTCACCCTTTGCAGGATAGATGGATTCGGGTATGTACCTTTATTCAGTATCTCAGTGTTTAACCTTGTCTATATTTATATGAGACTGTATTAGCGTAGACCCTTATTGTTATTGTAACATATTATGCATATCTGCTGGGTATCCGCTGAGCTTATGGACTAACACCGTTGCCATTACTTTTTGATTTCAGGTTGATATCTGCCAGGAGGGTCTGAGTCGCCAGTCCCGTGCTTGCTACTACGTTCGTTTTGGGTTTTATAGACTACTTTATGTTTTTGGATCCTGTTATGTTTTATTTCGTTGCATTGGATTTTCGTGAACCTGTAGTGTGTGACTTTATTTATGGCATTGTACTTTTGAGTCCTCTATTGGACTGTGTGTGTGGCTTTGCTGCATTCCTGGCCCCTGGCTTCTCAGGTAAGTACGTGCATTGGGATTTATGCTTTTATTATCATATGTTCTTGTTTTTGTTTGAATTTGAGGCCTGAGGCCCTATATAAACTGCGTGGGATTGTTATATATATTGTATGCATGTGTAAATTGTCCGCCGGACAGGGGAGGTGCTGTCCGATTTTCTATTGGATCAGCGACTCCTAGGTCTCGGGGCGTGACAATTTAATTTGGTATCAGAGCTCAGGTTTTCGGATACCTTCGGGATTTGTGGATTTACGGTGTCTATTTGTTTTACGAGTCTTTTCTAATTTGTTCGTAGTAGTTTTATCGTTGTGATTGCACTTTGGGACTGGGCAGCGACAGGACCTCTCCAGACGGCAATTAGGTAAATTGGTAAAGTTATCCATGTTATCTTGTGTTGGGACCGGGTGCATGTCGACAAGGATACGAGTTCGTAAAATTCAAAATTTTTACGTGCAGCGGAAGAGTTTGCATAAAATAATTTCCTAAATTATTTTAACTTCGTATCTAGCATGCAACCTTATAGTGTATCGACATAATCATAAAATAAAAGTTTGCGAAAAGTAAACTAATTTACCAAGTACCTCGCGTAACTCGAAGTAAGGGACGAGATCCAACCGTAACGTCCCTTGGAATCTTCGCCTCTATTCGCGTCCACGCCGAGTTCTCTTCGGGATGGCTTCGCAAAGTCACGAGTTTTGTGCCGACGAGAACTACTAGATTCTCTATAGGCACAACTTGAAAGATCAAGAGGGGAGTTAGAAACTAACCAACAAGAAGTAACGGAATCGTATTCCGGAAGAGAGGAGTCGCTATCCGCTTCTTCTTCTTCGTGTTCGGGTTCTCCTTCTTCTTCAATGCTCACGGCAACCCTGGCCTTGGAGTAGTTGGGCGCCGGCCCTAGAAGGTGGAAGGTGGCCGGCCTTGGGTGGAAGAAGGTGGAAGGAGCGCCGGCCCTAATCTCCTTAGGGTTGGCGCCGGCCCTAGGCAAGAAAGAGAGAAGGAGAAGATAAGAGAGAGAGAGGGAGAGCTCCAATAATAATCACTTGATTGGAATTAAGGGCTAGCCTTTGGTTCCTTTATATAGTAGCAACTCCTTTGCTAAGTCTCCCTCTAAACCGAATTAACGGAATTAACGGAATTAGTTATAAGAAATTTTATCTTATAAATTTTCTTATTGCTTATTCCTTTTAATCCTAGTTTTATTATAACCATTTATAATAAAACAAATTAGTTATCATAAGAAATTTATCCTATAAATTTTCTTATGAATTTTATTATAACTAACTTTATAATAAAACTAATTATTTATCATAAGAAATTTATCCTATAAATTCTTATGAATTAATTCCGTTTAAACCAAGTCTTTATTATAAACTAATTTATAATAAAAACTAATTCTTCTTCTCTTTAAATTATAGAATAAATTTTATAAGAAATTTATAAACTTTCTTATTATGGAAAAATCAATTCATAATTGATTTTATAAGATTAAAATAAACCCAATTCATGGATTATTTTAATCTTCCATAAAAGAATAAATTTCTATAAATTTTATTTATATAAATTTCTTTATACAAATTTATTTATCCATAATTTATAAAATAAATCGCGCTGGATTTATCTTATTAATTAAACCAAAATTAATTGTTTTTTCTCCTCTTATTGTGGCCGGCCACCAAAGGGGTTTTGGCACCCTCTTTGGCCGGCCAAAACCAACCCGAACCGCCGTGAATCAAACTCATTTAATTCGCCCGAAAAGCCTTCAAAAGACTTAGCCATTTTTAGCTTCCATTACGCCTCTGACTAACTCAGATTCGACTTATTTCTCTTGATCGGAAATCCAATTTTCAACTCATTTTAAATCCCTCGGATTACTCGTAGTGCGTGTGACTAAATAGGCTCTCGATTTATGTTGGCCGTCTATAATCAACAAATTATAGAACGATCATGAGTGGCACCTAGTAGTACATCATGATCCCCAATTAATCGAAAGATCAACGGTTTGACCCCAGAAGAAATTATTCTGAAACCCTTCAGCAGCTCTAATGAATCGTGCCCCATTCCCTTCACCACCGTATACCCACTTGGTTCAGGACACGGTCAATGGTGTCAGTCCCCACTAGGCTGACTACGTCACGCCTAGCCCAAGTAATGTCTTACTCGTCCTTTGGATTTCTAATTACTCTCATGTATTTTAGAGACTCTCACTCTAAACATGATATGCTCTGGCCAGAGGCTTTGAGTAACAATCCGACGATAGGCCTGGGTATACATCTCCTCGCAAGGAGTGGTGAATCCTTTGTAGGCTATTCAAACATCTTCAGGCACTTCGGCCTATACCCGATCATCCTGGGTCCACACCTCCTTGGAGATGCTTGCTTAAGATGTCAAAGTATAAGTCTCCATGACCAAGATGACTAGAACACCGCAAGTCAAAGGAACATCGCACTTAAGCCGCAGTAAGATCTTCATTGACATATCTATATGCAGATTCCCATATGAAGTCTTACAGCTAGTCACTCCAATGAACTAGTTCCCTTAACTAGCATCCATGTTTATCTCCGGACATCCCAATGCCACCAGCCAGTGAGAATCAGCTGATTAGAGAATAACCCATGCTAGTCTCAACAGAATTGATAGTGTCTGTTTTTATCAATTCATCGACTAGGGATATTTTCAATACTTCACATTTGCGCATTTAGAGATAATCACTAGTTGTGATCTCATCACAAATTCTCTTATACTGTGAGTTGTATTGCGGACATTCAGTAGATGAGTTTAAGATCCCAATCAAATACACAAGCATGTATACTCAAATAGTGAATTATCATTTATTAATATAAATGTTTTACAATCATAAGGCGATTGCCTTAGGACACTTCTCTCATATCACTAACATCTTGTTTGTAATACTTGGTAATAATTTAACAGGTATGACTCGAGGTGCTTATGTTCCTGTGCCGAGACGTGGTCCGGGACGACCACGCAAGAGGGCTTTAGAATCTCAGACTGCAGGGTCACTTGAGAGATCCACAGAGGTAGAGTCTGTTAACCATAGCCAGACTCAGCAGGATATTCCTATGGGCCTGGATTCCCAGACTCAGATGGTCCCTCCTCCAATTCCATCAGTAGTCCCTACTATTTCTCCTGCTGTATCCACTCCGGTATTAGTCACCGGGTCAGCAGGAGTACCCCCTCTGGCAGATCCAGTACCAGTGGGATCATTGTTTGTTTTCACTTCTATTCCGTCGGAGACTCCTGTTCCGACATATCCGATTGTCTCTTCTGCGGCGACGGCTCCGACACATCCGGTAGTTGCCTGGGTGGTACCTGTTTCGGCTATCCCCACTATTCCATCGGAGACCCCTATACCTGCTCCGATTTATCTTACTGTTCCACCAGCAGCACCGGTCCCATCTTATCCTACTGTTCCACCAGCAGTACCGGTCCCATCTTATCCTACTGTTCCACCAGCAGTACCGGTACCATCTTATCCTACTGTTCCACCAGCAGTACCGGTCCCATCTTATCCTACTGTTCCACCTGCAGTACCGGTACCATCTTATCCTACTGTTCCACCAGCAGTACCGGTCCCATCTTATCCTACTGTTCCACCAGCAGTACCGGTACCATCTTATCCTACTGTTCCACCAGCACTACTGGTTCCACTTTATTCTGCAGTTCCATCAGCGGTACCGGGTCCATCTTATCCGACCCTTCCACCTGGGATGTCTGCTCCGATGTATTCTACTGCTCCCCCGATTATGACTACTTCGGCATACCCTTCTGCCTCGACTATGATGCAGGTCCCGGTGCTTCCCTCAGTCTCACCTGCATTAGCTGCCCCCAGATTTCCTGCAGTTCCTACTGTGCCACCCGCAGTGACCATCCCGATCCTACCGACGGCTCCATCCATGGTCCCTGCTCCGGTACTCCCCACTGTGCCCCCTGGGGTATCTGCATCTACAGGCGGCGTTATGGATCGATCCCGAATTCCGATGCTGGCGGAGTCCGTAAAGGGTCGGTTCACGTTATTCCATGGAGGACCGGATCCGACCGTGGCCCGAGCATGGATCAGGACGTTAGAGGGCACCTTCCGATATGTGACATGCTCCGACTGGGAGAAGGCCGAGCTGGCTATTTATCATCTGCGAGATCAAGCGTATACTTGGTGGACTACGCAGCAGACTATCATCGGGGAGCAGCACATCACATGGGACACCTTCAGAGAGGCATTTGTGGCGAGGTACCTTCCAGCGGCCTTTCGTTCAGCGAGGCGACAGGAGTTTCTGAACCTCCACCAGGGAGATCGATCTGTACTAGAGTATGAGGCGGAGTTCAACCATCTAGCGGAGTACTGTCCGCATATGGTGGCCGATGACATGGAGAGGGCGACGCAGTTTCACCAGGGCTTAGCGGCGTATATTCAGGTTCGCATGTCAGGATTTGTTGCTGCATCCTACCGAGAGGAGTTAGAGCGAGCTCTTGTTGTCGAGATGACCCAGCATAGACTGTTTGGAGATAAGAAGAAGGGTAAGCAGGTCGTACATGACTCATGTCAGACTCAGCAGTCGCAGACCACTGGACAGAAGCGCGGCAAACATACCCAAGCAGCTTCGGGCACTTCTGGGGCATCCTCTAGGCCTCAGAAGTCGAGTCGTTCTTCCGCAGGATCCTTCTAGTCTCCACAGTCGAACCAAAAGAAGAATGCACCCAGCTCTTACTGTACTCGTTGTGGATCCAGAGAGCACCTTGTAGCAAACTGTTCCCTGGAGCAGGCAGTGTGTTATTACTGCAAGCTACCAGGACACCGGAGTCGGGACTGTGTGCTGAAGGCACAGAATGAGAGGACTGGAGCTACTAGTCAGATGGGACATTCTGGGCAGTCTGGATCGCACAGAGGCGGGCGGAGGTCACAGCCTTCATTTCGTCAGCCGCACGCCGCCCCTCCAGCACCTGCCTACTTTATGTCAGGTCATGAGTCTAGCTACACCCCAGCTTACTCTCAGAGTTCGATTGCAGGACCTCAGCAACAGATTATTCCCCAGCATCAGACTTACCCAGCTTATCAGCCTTTGATGCATCAGCCTCATATCCCAGTGGGAGGGTCAGTTCAGCAGCCCCAGCCTCAGATGCAGATTCCTCCTCAGCAGTATCCGGCATTACAACCACCACCACCACCCGAGACTGGAAGAATTTATGCGGTTACTCGAGAGGAGGCTCAGCGGGCCGACAGATCGGTATTTCGCGGTACTATTTCCCTTTATGCATTCCCTGCAGAATTATTAGTTGATACTGGTAGTTCCTATTCTTTTATATCGCGGATATTCATGAGTAGGATTGGTAGATTGCCTACCTCTAGGGTACGACAGTTATCTGTATCTTTACCCTCAGGCGAGATTTTGAGGATCACACAGGAGGTCAGAGCATGCCCATTAGATTTCGGTAGTATTACCCTCACAGTTGACTTGTTGGTTCTGGAGATAGTGGATTTTGACATAATTCTTGGCATGGACGTGCTTACAGCCTATCATGCCACTGTCGATTGCCAGACGAGGGTGGTCACTTTCCGGCCTCTGGACCAACCCTTGTGGAATTTCACTGGCATCAGGGATGAGGGCATATCAGTTATTTCTGCGCTTCAGGCACAGAGATTGCTATCTCACGGTTGTCAGGGCTTCTTACTATCGCTTATTAGCACCGAAGACAGCAGTAGCCCTCAACTCTCGGACGTTCCCGTGGTCCGAGAATATCAGGTGTATTCCCAGAGGAGCTACCAGGTTTGCCTCCCAAGAGGCAAGTGGAGTTTACCATTGAGCTGATATCGGAGACTTCGTCGGCATCGAAAGCTCCATATCGCATGGCACCGAGGGAGTTGGACGAGCTAAAGGTTCAGCACCAGGAGTTATTGGATAGGGGATTCATCAGACCGAGTGTTTCACCTTGGGGTTCCCTAGTCCTGTTCGTGAAGAAAAAAGACGGTTCTTTGAGGTTGTGCATTGACTACCGACAGTTGAATGCCATGACTATCAAGAACAAGTACCCTCTGCCACGGATTGAGGATTTGTTTGATCAGCTCAGAGACACATCTGTGTATTCTAGGATTGATCTGCGGTCCGGATATTATCAGTTGAGGGTCAGAGAGTCAGATGTTCAGAAGACAGCGTTTCGTACCAGATATGGACATTATGAGTTTTTGGTAATGCCATTTGGGCTTACCAATGCTCCAGCGGTGTTCATGGACTTGATGAACCGCGTATTCCTAGAGTATCTGGATCGGTTCGTCATTGTATTCATAGACGACATCTTAGTCTACTCTCGTTCCGAGGAGGAACATGCACAGCATCTTCGCATCGTATTAGAGACTCTCAGACGGGAGCGCCTATATGCAAAGTTTAGCAAATGTGCCTTTTCGTTATCATCAATCGGTTTTCTGGGTCATGTGGTATCTAGCAGAGGCATCTCAGTAGATCCCCAGAAGATCGAGGCTATTACCAGTTGGGAACAGCCGAAGTCAGTTTATGAGGTTCGCAGCTTCTTGGGCTTAGCCGGATACTACCGACGATTTGTAGAGGGGTTTTCCACTATCGCTATGCCACTGACACGCCTCACCAGGAAGGGCGTGAAGTTCATTTGGATGGAGGCTTGCGAGACCGGCTTTCAGGAGCTGAAGTAGAGATTGGTGTCAGCACCTGTTCTAGTATTACCATCGGGAGAGGACGGATTTGTGCTGTATACCGACGCATCTCATCAGGGGCTAGGCACGGTTCTAATGCAGCATGGACGAGTAGTATCTTATGCTTCTCGACAGCTGAAGGAGCATGAGAAGAACTACCCAGTACATGATTTGGAATTGGCCGCCATCATCTTTGCTTTGAAGATTTGGAGGCACCACCTGTATGGTATTACCTTTGAGATCTTCACTGATCATAAGAGTCTCAAGTACCTGTTTACGCAGAAGGAACTCAATCTCCGACAGAGGAGATGGATGGAACTCTTGAAGGACTACGATTGCACCATTAGCTACCACCCAGGGAAAGCTAATGTTGTGGCCGACGCATTGAGCAGGAAGTCCAGAGGGACTTTGGCCTGCCTCCGGGTATTAGTCACCGAGCTGGTACAGGGTTTTTCAGAGTGGGCTTAGAGGAGCAGAGACAGACCGAGCAGGGTATTCTTGTGACTATGGTTGCTCAGTCGTCGATCCGGACGAGAATTCGAGAGGCACAGGCCAGTGATCAGCACCTGCAGTTCCTGGGTAGCCAGATAGATTCAGGACAGCAGACTGAGTTCACCAGAGATGACGAAGGTATTCTTTATTTCCGAGGGAGATTATGTGTACCTGAGTCACATCCTGTCCTAGAGGAGTTACTTCAGGAGGCTCATCGCTCCCGATTTGCTATCCACCCGGGTGGGACTCGCATGTACCTAGATTTGAGGCGTTCCTATTGGTGGAACGGCATGAAGAAAGACATCGCGGATTTTGTAGCGAGATGTCTAGTTTGTCAGCAGGTTAAGGCTGAGCACCAGAGACCTACTGGACTACTCCAGAGGATTCCCATTCCTGAGTGGAAATGGGAACATATTACCATGGACTTTGTGGTTGGATTACCGAGGACTTAGCGAGGACATGATGCGATTTGGGTGATCGTTGATCGATTAACCAAATCCGCACACTTCTTGGCGATTCGGAGGACCGATTCCCTGGACAGACTAGCAGAGATATACTGTCGAGAGATTGTTCGATTACATGGTATTCCGATGAGTATTATATCAGATCGAGATCCGCGCTTCACATCACGCTTTTGGCAGAGTCTACAGCGGGCTATGGGCACTGAGTTACGGTTCAGTACCGCTTTTCATCCGCAGACCGACGGGCAGTCAGAACGGACTATTCAGACCTTAGAGGACCTACTGAGAGCTTGTGCTGTGGATTTCGGAGGCAGCTGGGAGGATCATTTACATCTAGTGGAGTTTGCCTACAACAACAGCTATCATGCGTCTATATAGATGGCGCCGTATGAGGCGTTGTACGGTAGGGCATGTCGGACACCCACCCTTTGGGAGGAGGTTGGGGAGTCCCAGTTGCTCGGACCTCAGAGGGCACAGCACGAGGCAGAGTTGGTCCATACTATCAGATGACGGATGTCCGAGGCGCAGGATCGACAGAAGAGTTATGCGGATCGGAGACGGAGACCTCTGGAGTTCTCCATTGGTGACCATGTGTTCCTGCGTGTTTCCCCCACGAAAGGGGTGAAGAGATTCGGTCTTCGAGGTAAGCTTGCTCAGCGATATATTGGCCCTTTCCAGATTTTGGAGAGGATTGGAGCAGTGGCTTACCGTCTGGCGCTACCTCCTGCTCTGGTTGGAGTGCATGATGTATTCCATGTATCGATGTTGAGGAGATATGTACCAGACCCTACACATGTGCTGTCGGATATATCTGGTTCCCTTCAGCCCGACACGACGTATGAGGAGGTTCCGACACGGATTCTGGGCTACAGAGAGCGTCAGTTGCGGAACAAGACCATCTGTCTAGTTAGGGTCGGATGGCAGCATCACTCTGATGAGGAGGCGACTTGGGAGCTTGAGGATACGATCAGAGCTTGTTATCCTCATTTACTTACCGGAGGTATGTATGGCTAGATTTCGTTCAGCATTATACTATCTATATGTTGTTAGTATCGGCTATGGGTAATTAACGAAATTTGGGGACCAAATTTTTATTAGTGGGGAGAATATAAAATACGGGTAAAAAAAAAAAAGAAAAGTCGAAATATATATATATATTGTTATATATATATGGTTATATATATATATATAGTTATATGGTTATAAAAGGAAAAAATATAATTAGATTTATTATTATTTAATACTTACCTTTCTCTCCCACTCGCCTGTGCCCTAAACCCGCTCGCGAGCCCTAACCTTTAGCCATTCCGATTTTTCTCCTTCCTCCCATCGCGAAGCCTGCAGTCGACGCCGACCCGACGCTTCTCCTCCTATTCCCTTCCTCTCCCTTCGCGTGACCTCGTCGAAGGTGAAGGACGCGCCGCCTCCCTCTCCTCTTCGCGCTTGCCCTAGTTGCAAGTCGTAGCCACCCGATCCCTCCCTCAACTCTTCTCAGCGAACCTCGGCCGCAGCCAAGAGGCGACTTCTGCCTCCTTCGTTTTCTTCTCCTCGTTCGTGAACCCTAGCTGCAGCGTCGACTCTTCAATCGTCGTAGCCAAGCAACTGAACGATCAATCTCTTCCTCTAGCCTCGAACAGGTGAGTTGTAAGACCTAGGGTTTCTAGGTTGTGTTGACTCTAATCGAAGGTTGAATTGTCATAGCTACTCTAGCAGGAATTGGTTTGCAATCGATTGGATCAGATCTTGATCGAAGCAAAGGAGTTGATATTAGCGGATTGCCTTCCTCGTGCGGTGTCACCAGATTCAGAGCAGAGAGGTGGCTGTCAGCTACTGTTAGGTGAGGATTCCCTGCTTTGAGTATGGAATATTGTCATTTTTGTTTGATTTGTAGCACCATGCCGTGAAGGTTGGATGAATTGAGAATTGGGTAAATCAGTGGGCGGTTGGATCTGTTAGGTTAGAGATGTTGTAGATGAGTTCCTAATTAGCTTGGTAGATCTATAGATTTGGTCTGTTTGGATATAGAGAATTGCAACCAAGATTTGTTTAGATGGAAATCTTGAGCCATGAGCTGTGGGAGGAGCTGAATGCGATTATAGGTTGGTTTGATTTATGATGTTTATTAGATTTGAACTTGAATGGGTTAATTGGAGATTAAGTCTAATAACCTAATCTTAAATTACATGGAGTAATTAGGAACCTTCTATTTAAGTGGAGGTAATTAAATGGAAAGGGATGGATTAGGTCAACCCTTGAACGAATTAGGGATTAATTAGCTAGTTACTATTTTTGTAATAGCTAATTAAATTTGTCCTTGATACAGGGACTTGATTTGGAGTTTTATTGCTGATATTGGCTGGGGGTTCTCTTCGCACTTGGATTCTTCTATTTGGAGGCGGGTACCCTTTGACTTATCTTTTAGATATAGTCTTCTTGCTATGCATTGTCTGTTATAGATAAGAGTAAGATTGTATGCTTATCTGCCTTAGTGTACCTGTATCTGATATATGCTGCTGTTTATCCTTGAGGTTAGCTCCTGTTTCACTTTATACAGTCTCACGAGTTGCCATCTATATGAGTAGATATATATACATAGATGTAGTGATACCTTCCCTTTTTGCATTTTGATATTGATAGATCACTGGTTAGTTTGTTAGTATATCTACTAGGTCACTTGTATCCCATGATATAGGATTCAAACCTATTCCTAGCACCCGGTGGTGTTAGATGAGAACATGGTGAGGGTTATATGTTTGGATCATGCACCATCCTTGCATTGTTGCATGCTGGCGATCATCGGCTCCTATATAGTCCGAGCCCGTCGCCAGTTACATGAGGATATGCACACACATCCACTCATGGGTAGTGGCTACCATAGGGTGTGTGCATTTGCCCTGTATTGCTCCGCACGGTCACTATTTGGAGCGTGGTTCCGGTGCGTGGTAGCAGCCAGGGATCCCTTCTCGTCCTGAGACACAAGAAGATGAGAGCTAGACTCCCCCACTGCTTGGGGTAGGAGAGAGACCTCCGCCAGCATCCTGTCCACTCGATCACTCAGGAGCAGTGATAGCAGGGTGCGTACAGTTGTCATAGCTCTACCTTTTCGGACGTTCATTTATGACAGGTGGACGATGATCTGATTGGTGTCAGGGGTGACACATATCATTGCACCATGTGCATATTTTGCATCGTGCATTGTTTGCTGCATTTGATTTCTGCACTTGATTGACATGCATATACTGGATACCTGTTTACCTTGGATTATATGTTATACTTGTTCCATAGGGATTTATTTCACCCTTTGCAGGATAGATGGATTCGGGTATGTACCTTTATTCAGTATCTCATTGTTTACCCTTGTCTATATTTATATGAGACTGTATTAGCGTAGACCCTTATTGTTATTGTAACATATTATGCATATCTGCTGGGTATCCGCTGAGCTTATGGACTCACACCGTTGCCATTACTTTTTGATTTCAGGTTGATATCTACCAGGAGGGTCCGAGTCGCCAGTCCCGTGCTTGCTACTACGTTCGTTTTGGGTTTTATAGACTACTTTATGTTTTTGGATCCTGTTATGTTTTATTTCGTTGCATTGGATTTTCGTGAACCTATAGTGTGTGACTTTATTTATGGCATTGTACTTTTGAGTCCTCTATTGGACTGTGTGTGTGGCTTTGCTGCATTCCTGCCCCCTGGCAGCTCAGGTAAGTACGTGCTTTGGGATTTATGCTTTTATTATCATATGTTCTTGTTTTTGTTTGAATTTGAGGCCTGAGGCCCTATATAAACTGCGTGGGATTGTTATATATATTGTATGCATGTGTAAATTGTCCGCCGGACAGGAGAGGTGCTGTCCGATTTTCTATTGGATCAGCGACTCCTAAGTCTCGGGGCGTGACATCTAGAGTTAGGGCCTAGGCTAAGTCCATTTGCGAAAAAACCATAGTTTTGAAATAGGTAGTTTTTGAAAATAAAGCTAAGTCGGAAAACAAACAAAATTTTCAAACTAATTAATAGCTGATTTTGAAAAAGAACTTATTTCAGAAACTGATTTAAAATAAGTAAACAATTAGGAAATCAAAAGTAGAGTTAACCTATTCTACCAAGCATAATCCTAACTGTCTTCTTAGTGAGCTGAACTCGGACTCAGGTAGGGGTTTAGTGAATATGTCAGCTAAGTTAGATTTAGAGTCTATATGCCTAAGTACTATTTCACCCCTGGCTACATGGTCTCTAACAAAGTGATGTTTAACTTCTATGTGTTTAGTTCTAGAATATTGGATTGGATTCTTAGTTTGATTAATTGAGCTTATGTTGTCAATAAAAACCTGAGTTTGGGTGTAATTGAGCTGGAAGTCCTTAAGAGTGTGCATCATCCATAAAAGTTGTGCTACACACTCTCCTAAGGCAACATACTCAGCTTCAGTTGTGGATCGAGCTACACAGTGTTGTTTTCTGTTGCACCAACTTACTAGACTATTTCCTAACAGTTGGCAGCTTCCACTTGTGCTCTTTCTATCTAATATACAACCAGCATAGTCAGAATCCGAGTATCCTGACAAGTCAAAAGTTGAGGTCCTAGGATACCAAATCCCTACATTTAGGGTGCCCTTAACATATCTTAGTATTCTTTTTAGGGCTGCTAAGTGTGTTTCCTTAGCACAAGTTTGGTATCTAGCACACATTCCTACAGAAAAAAGGATATCAGGTCTGCTGGCTGTAAGATACAGTAGACTTCCTATCATACTTCTATAGAGTTTAAGGTCTACTGGTTTACCATCAGGGTCACTATCTATTTTTACATTTGTGGCCATGGGGGTACTTATGCTTTTAGAGTTATCCATTTTAAATTTCTTTATTAATTCTTTAGCATATTTGGATTGATGGACATAATTTCCATCTCTAGTTTGTTTGATTTGTAACCCTAGGAAAAAGTTGAGTTCACCAACTAAACTCATTTCAAACTCATTTTCCATTATTTTCACGAACTCTTTTAAAAAATTAGAGTTGGTGGACCCAAAGATTATGTCATCAACGTAGATTTGGGCAATGAAGATTTCTTTTCCTAAGGTTTTAATGAATAGGATTGAGTCAATTTGTCCTTGTTTAAATTCTTTAGAAACTAAGTAAGTTGATTAGCGTTCATACCAGGCCCTAGGTGCCTGTTTTAGTCCATATAGTGCTTTAGTAAGTTTGTAAACGTGGTCAGGTTTTTCTAAGTCCTCAAAGCCAGGGGGTTGTCCTACATAGACTTCTTCCTTAATGAATCCATTTAGGAAGGCTGACTTTACATCCATTTGGTATAGTTTGAATCCTTTATGGGATGCAAAGGCTAATAACATCCTAATTGACTCAAGTCTAGCAACTGGGGCATATGTTTCGTCGTAATCTAACCCTTCTACTTGGTTGAATCCTTTCGCTACTAAGCGAGCTTTATTTCTGACTATTTATCCTTGATCATTTAGCTTATTCCTAAAAACCCACTTAGTGTCAATGATGGATTTGCCTTCAGGTTTAGGTACGAGTTCCCAGACTTGATTCCTCTCAAATTGGGCTAACTCCTCTTGCATAGATATGATCCAATCAGGATCAGGTAGGGCTTCTTCTATAGTCTTAGGTTCTATTTTTGAGATCATTGCTATTTGACTCAGGTTTCTATAGGACGACCTAGTTCTGACTCCTAGAGTTGGATCACCCACAATTTGATCGGTTGGGTGACTTAGTCTGGGTTTTTTGGTTTTTCTAGAACTTGGTTCGGCCTCAGGTCCGGCTGGTCGGTTTGGTTCACTATTTGATTCAGCTCTTTGAGCTGGTTCAATGATTGGTTCAATAGTTGGTTGATTTGACTCAGTAGTGGGTTCAATAGTTAGTTCGTTTATGGGTTCAATTAAAGATTCAACAACTTGTTGATTATCTTCTTGATCATTATTTGATGAAGCCAGATTTGGATTGTCAGATTTTGAGTTGATTTCTTCATCAAATATTAAGTTTGTTATTTCTTCAATTTTCTTGGTTTGTTTGTTGTAAACCCTATAGGCTCTATTTGTAGTTGAATATCCTAGGAAGATGCCTGGGATTGACTTAGACTGGAATTTCCCTAGATAGTCCTTGGTGTTTAGGATATGTACTTTGCATCCAAAGACTCTTAGGTAGTATAGATTTGGAAGTCTATGGTAGTATAATTCATAGGGTGTTTTGTTGTGTCGCTTGTTAATTAGGACCCTATTTTGAATGTAGCATGCCGTACTAACTGCTTCTGCCCAATATTGGTTGACTAGGTTGAATTCGTTGAGCATAGCCCTAGCAGGTTCCTGTAGTGTTCTATTCCTTCTTTCGACTATCCCATTTTGCTGGGGGTTCTAGGGCATGAAAATTCATGTATGTATCCATTTACCTTACAAAATTTCTTGAACCGTTGATTTTCAAATTCTCCCCCGTGGTCACTTCTAAGTCTTTTGATTTTAGTATCGTTTTGATTTTCAATTAACTTGCAGAATTCATTAAATAGGTTTAGGGTTTCATCTTTGGTTTTTAGAAACCTAACCCAGGTAAACCTAGAGTAATCATCAACTATTACTAAGCAGTATCGGTTTCCGCTTAGTGACTTGGCTCCATGTGAATCAAATAGGTCAAGGTGCAGGAGCTCAAGTGTGGTTTGAGTTAGATCAGATTGAATTAGTTTGTGATTAGATCTGGTTTGTTTACCTTGATTACATGATTCACATGTTAGGCTTTCATGATTTTTAATTTTGGGGATACCTTTAATTAAGCCAAGTTGGGTGATTTTCGAGATAATTCTTATATTAGTGTGACCTAATCTCCTATGCCAGAGGTTTGATTGTTCTAACTGAGTTAACATACATTTAGGTACCAGGGGTAGGTTTATAGTGTAAATATTATTTTTCCTAGCGCCCTTAAGCATGATTTTCGAGTCTTGCAGGTTTTTAATCAGACAGTTAGAATTTTTGAAGGTAACTATATAACCAGAATCACACAACTGACTTATGCTAAGCAAGTTAAAATTGAAATTTTCAACCAAGAGCACTTTCTTAATAACAAAGTCAGATTTAAGTTCAATATTACCTGACCCAATTACCTTGAGTGTAGCATTGTTGCCAAATTCCACTGAGCCTAGGTTCTTGAACTTGAGATTGGTGAATTTCAATTTATCTCCAGTCATGTGTCTGGAGCAGCCGCTATCCAACATCCATTGGTCCAAATCTTTATGTTCCTACACATAAAGAGTTTTGTTGATATGGATCCAATTAGAGTCAGGAATAGCCTAAATTTATTTTCACAGCCTAGTCTGCCTCACCCAAATCTAGGGTTATCACTCACGTTAGCCTTACAGGTTTTGTGAGACAGGTTTTGGTGGGTGATATTATTTTGAAAAAGTTATGATTTATTTTGAAAAACTTAAATTAATTTTGAAAATAAATGAATTTATTAAAAAAATGTTTGAATCTACACGTAACTGAAAATTTGTGTTAGATTTAAATTTTACAAAGAATAATTTGAATTTGAATTTCAGAAATCGGCTTCCAGGTCTTGGCGAGGCACTAGGCCTTCTTTGGCCGTAGCCTTATTGGATGATCAACCCTTTCCTTGACAAAGCCTTTTAATGAAAGTTCATTTTCAAAATTATTATTTGAAAAATTCTGGTCTAACTAGTTTGGATCTTGGATCGGTAGCTTCGGCTAGTTTCACCAGTCTAAAGAGACCAAGTAGAGTATACTTGACCTTATTAGAATTGGCTTCCCTAACGTACTATCATCTCACCTCCTCCCAATACTACGTTGTCAATTTTCAATTAAGTTGGTTCGGTCGTTAAGCTAGCCAGTCCTAAGTCTAAGCATGGTATATTGCAGAAATAAAATAAACAAACAAACATGCAATTTGAAAACTAGAATTGAATTCTATCTAACAATAAATATGGTTTTTAACTTGGCTCCCCCTGGACTATAGCCACGATAATGGTCTGGCAAGATGTGAATCTTGTCCTTGGGGATCCAATACTGATTTGATCCAGTTTGTTTGTTCAGGTACAGTTTAGGTACCCATGCCTGAACTATATTTCTGGACTGGTTCAGTACAGCATAGTAGGATCTTTGTCTAGATTTGGTTCTATAGCCTAGACCGGATCGATTTAGAGCCGATTTCTGTTTTCCAAAAATCATGTCAAGACCCTTGGAACTAGAGGTGAATCGTTCTAAAGTTGATCTAAGGTCCTTAACTTGAGTTTTCAGTGAGGAGTTCTCTTTCTCAAGTTTTTCAACATGAGTAGAGGTTCCTTCTTGAATATTCTCAGTTAAGGATCTAGAGTCAGCTCCATCTTTCAGGAGTTTTACTTCCTGTCGGAGGGATTCGACTCGGAGTTTAGCTTTTGCCAAATCTCGAGAAAGATAAGAAATTAACTCATTTAACTGACTTTTAGAAAAACCACTTACCTTAATTTCGCCGTCGTCTGAAAAATGTTAGTCTTCCGTCGTCCTGTTGCGATTCCGACTCGGTCTCGATTTTTTCTGAGGCAGTTAGCGCCAACAGGTTCGACTGTGGGACCTCTCCTTCTTCTTCGGAGGAGGACTCGTCCCACGTTGCTTGAAGTGCCTTCTTCTTCCTCGTCTTCTTTGTTTCCTTCAGGTTGGGGCATTCAGTCTTGTAGTGGCCCTTGTTCTTGCACTCGTAACACGTCTCGTTGGGCTTGTTCTTTTCATTTGAGAGTTCTGCTGGTTCATCCTTTCTTCGGCTGGCTTTCCTTCTGTTGGTTTGGTTCTTAAATTCCTTGTAGTAGTTCCGGGTCAGTTGGACCAGCTTAGGTCGATCTCCTTCTTCGTCTTCTGAGTCTGAGTCTGAGTCAGACTCGGGTGCAGGTTGAGATTTCTTCTTGGATACCTTTCCAGCTTTACCTGCAATAAGGGCAATACCTTTCTCGGCCATGGTGCAGTTAGTCTGCTCATTCAACTCAAGTTCGGAAAACAATTCGTCTAGTTTAATTTTTGAAAGGTCCCTTGAAACCTTGTATGCATCTACCATAGATGCCCACAAGGTGTTTCTTGGGAAAGCATTGAGAGCATACCTTATTAGGTCACAGTTTTCTACCTTGTCACCGATTGTGTGTAGTCCGTTCATTAGTTCCTAAATTTGGGCGTGGAGTTGAGCTGCCGTTTCATTGTCATTCATCTTGATCGTATACAACTTGTTCAGGAGGAGATCTCTCTTGCTGATCCGAGTGTCTGAATTTCCTTTGTGCAGCTCGATCAGCTTCCCCCACAGCTCCTTGGCACTGTTGAATGGACCCACCCGGTTCTACTCCTCTTTTGTTAAGCCGCATTGGAGGGTCTGGGTCGCCTTTGCATCAGCTTCAATCTTCCGTTTCAGAGCGGTGTCGCACTCTATATAGGTCTGAGGTACTCCTTCAGTATTCTTTAGAATCTCCAGTCCGGACTGGATGATTATCCACATGTCCACCTGAGTTTTCAGGTGGACCTCCATTCTACTCTTCGAGTAGGAGAAGCCCTCCCCACTGAAGAAAGGTGGTCTTGCGATGCAGAAGCCTTCTTGCAAGGCCATTTTATCTGAAAAGTAAACTAAAAGGAAAGAAAATATCCCAAGACTTGGTCTTGGATTAGTAGTGCGGGATAAAGAGAAAAATATTTGTCGAGGGGTGTTGCACCAACCTCGATTAACGAGAAATATTTCGAACGAAAAAAAATATTAAAAAGATTTCATAAAAATCTGAAAAATTTTCAAATTGGTGGTTGCACCAAATTTGAGCTTCCCCGCTCTGATACCACTTGTTGGATCGAGAGAAACGATAGAGGGGGGTGAATATCGTAAAACGTTCGGATTAGTGTTAGAGAAATTACGCAGCGGAAGAAATAAACAATCAACGCGAACACAAGATCTTTTACATGGTTCGGAGTCGCGGTCGGCTCCTACTCCAAGCCCACGGTCGTTGACCGTTTATTGCGGGCAATTCTATATGTGCGCAAAANAGTTTTTCTATTGCTCCTTTACTTAATTGCAGTATAGAGAAATGCTTAAGTACTTACTCACATGTGCATAGAACAAGGAAGCATGTTTAATACCTTAGTATCACGGAATCATGTTTAATCCATAGAATGGATATTAGGATACTAAGTAAGAAGATAAGTTTATACCTAGAGAAGTAGTAGTGATTTCTTGTTCCCTTATACATTATTAGATGGCAAGAAGAGGCCGAGCTCCTAATGCAAGGAACGGAACCCCAGTTCAAGATAACAATGGGTCTGGCACAGAACAGCCAGACCTGATGGCAGTCATTGCTCAAATGCAAGCTCAGATGACAGAACAACAGAAGATCATCGCCACACTGATGGCAAATCAGCACCCAGTGCCCCCTACACCACCCCCAGCAGGAGTGGAAACTCCAGTGGTGACTGAAGTTCCACCCGTAACACAGGAGACCCCTGCCGTGAACCGAAGACAAGAAGCATACCTCGTCCAGTGGCAAAGGCTGAAACCTGAAAGCTTCTCAGGCACGACTGAGCCCTGGGATGCCCAGGCTTGGTTCAAGACTTTAGAGAGCACAATAGAGCTTCTTGACTGGCCAGAAGTCGAGAAGGTCAAATGTGCCTCCTTCTGCCTAACTAGAGATGCTCGTATGTGGTGGGAGCGGGTCAAGAGTAAGAGGATAGTCAACCAGATGAGCTGGGCAGATTTCGAGCAAGAGTTCTATGAGGAGTTCTTCCACATGCGGGTTACCAACAAGCACTACGAGGACTTCATGGAGTTCAGACAGGGTAGCCTACCAGTGGGAGAAGCAGTCGCGAAATTTAACAGACTAGCTCGCCTCTGCCCAGAGCTAGTCAGCACAGAGAAGGAGCGAGTCAGACTGATGTTGCGCATGCTGAACCCTGAGATAGCACTCAACGTGAACAGCGGGACGCACCGACCCCAGACCAGCGAGGAGTTGATCAGTAGTGCTCTAATCTCAGAGCACTACCTGAATAGCATCAAGGCACAGCGAGCACAGCAGAAGCCAGTCCTGATTGAGAACAAGACAATAGGAGGCCAGAAGCCTCAGCCAAATAGCCAGAACTGGAAGAACAAGAACCACAAAAGGAAGCAGTGGCCTGGCAGCCAAAAAGGAAAACCAGAGAATAAGCAAGCTAGGTATCCACCTTGTCCTAAGTGTGGGAGGAACCATCCAGGAGCATGCCTTTTGGGTGTAACTGGATGCTATTCATGTGGACAAGAGGGACACAGATCCAAAGACTGCCCAAACAAGTTTAAGGTACTTCCTCAGCAGTCTGTACAGTATGGAGGCAAGCCTCAGTTACATTACATGCCTACTATACTGGAGGGACCTCAGATCAGTCAGGGAGGGTTGGAAGCAACACCAGTTTCAACCAATGCCAGAGTCTTTGCCCTCACGAAGGAAGAAGCTGCCAGCGCCTCCACGGTCGTAACAGGTCAAATAGTTATTTTACAGCATTTAGCTACTACACTGTTTGACACTGGGGCGACCCATTCTTTCGTATCAGTACCTTTTGCTAGTAAGTTGCAGGTGCCTGCAGAGAGTTGGGAGTCCAGATTCCTGACAACTCTCCCTTCAGGGGAAATCATGGAGTCCACCCAGAGGCTCCGGACTGTGCCAATCAAGATTTCAGACCGAGAGCTATATGTCGATCTGGTAGTCCTTGCGATGCAGGACTTCGACATCATACTGGGCATGGATTTCCTCAGTAAGTACAGCGCTTCAGTGGACTGCCGTAGAAGGAAGGTGGTTTTCAGCCCAGAAGGAGAACCACCATTCGAGTTTCAAGGAGCCCCAAGGAGGAAGACTCAGAAATTTCTCTCAGCCTTGGCAGCCCACCAGATGCTAGGGCAAGGGTGTGCTGGTTTTCTTGCACACACAGTGGACTCAGAAGCAAAGAAAGAACTCAAGCAGGAGGATGTACGGGTAGTCTGCGAATATCCAGAAGTGTTCCCAGAAGAATTACCTGGACTACCTCCCAACAGAGAAGTGGAATTCGAGATCGAGCTAGTGCCCGGTACCGGTCCGGTCTCGAAGGCCCCATATCGTATGTCTCCAGCTGAGTTGAAGGAATTACAAGAGCAACTCCAGGAGCTACTAGACAAGGGCTTCATTCGCCCGAGTCATTCACCCTGGGGAGCTCCTGTACTTTTCGTGAAGAAGAAGGATGGGTCTATGCGTCTGTGCATAGACTACAGAGCTCTGAACAAGGTAACCATCAAGAACAAGTACCCCCTTCCTAGAATAGATGATTTATTTGATCAAATCAAAGGGGCTATGGTGTTCTCGAAGATAGATCTGCGTTCTGGGTATCATCAGCTGAAGGTTAAAGAAAGTGACATCCCCAGGACGGCTTTCAGGACAAGATACGGCCACTATGAATTTGTAGTAATGCCTTTTGGAGTAACCAATGCTCCAGCAGTCTTCATGGAGCTGATGAACCACATCTTCAGGGAGTATCTCGATAAATTCGTCATTGTATTTATTGATGATATTCTCATATACTCACAGACTCCAGAGGACCATGCTACACACTTGAGGATAGTGCTGCAGATCCTTCAGCAGGAGAAGCTCTATGCAAAATTCTCAAAGTGTGAGTTTTGGCTAGATCAGGTGACCTTCCTAGGTCACATTGTATCTAAAGAAGGCATTCAAGTTGATCCAGTCAAGATAGAAGCAGTCAGCAACTGGTGTAGACCCAAGAATGCCAGTGAGATCAGAAGCTTCTTAGGCCTGGCAGGATATTACAGAAAATTTGTGGAGGACTTTTCCAGAATAGCCTCTCCACTCACAGCCTTGACCAGAAAGAACAAGAAGTTTGAATGGTCAGATAAATGCGAGCACGGTTTTCTAGAGCTGAAGAAGAGACTGACCAGTGCTCCCATCCTGACTATTCCAGAGAGTGACAAGGCCTTTGACATCTACAGTGATGCATCCAAGATGGGCCTTGGAGTTGTCCTCATGCAAGACGGTAAAGTAATAGCATATGCCTCCAGGCAGCTCAAGGACTACGAGAAGAATTATCCTACGCATGACCTTGAGCTAGCAGCTGTGGTTTTCGCACTGAAGCTCTGGAGACACTACCTGTATGGAGTGCAGTGCAGAATCTTCACAGACCATCAAAGATTGAAGTACTTCTTCACTCAGAAGGACCTGAATATGAGGCAGCGCAGGTGGCTAGAGTTGGTTAAAGATTATGACTGTGAAATCCTCTACCACCCGGGTAAAGCTAATAAAGTGGCAGATGCACTGAGCAGAAAATCCTGTGCAGCACTGATGTCCCTATCATCACTGTCTCCACCACTTCAGAAAGAAATAAAAGATTTTGGAGTCGAGGTTATGGTTGGGCAATTTTCTGCATTGACCCTAGAGTCAACCCTGCTTAAAGATATACAAGAAAAGCAAGATTAGGACCCAGAGATCCAGAAGATCAAGCAGGGGATCCAAGAGGCAGAAAATTCAGAGTTTCGAGTATCAGACAGTGGCATCCTCTATTTTGGAGACCGCCTTTGCGTCCCCAATGATGAGGAACTAAGAAAGAATATTCTAGAAGAGGCCCACAGTACCCCATACTCTATGCATCCTGGTTCTACCAAGATGTATCAAGATTTAAAGAAAAGATTCTGGTGGTCTGGACTCAAGCGAAACGTGGCCAGATATATCAGTACCTGCTTGACCTGCCAGAGGGTCAAAGCAGAACACCAGAGACCAGGAGGAGTTCTACAGCCACTTCCCATTCCAGAGTGGAAGTGGGAAGAAATATCCATGGACTTTATCACAGGTCTTCCAAGAACCACCCATGGACACGATGCAATTTGGGTGATAGTGGATAGATTGACCAAGTCTGCCCACTTCTTAGCCATCAAGTTATCGCATTCGGTAGAGCAGTTAGCACAGCTGTACGTGAAGGAAGTAATCAGGCTTCACGGAGTTCCGAAGTCGATCGTTTCTGACAGAGATGGGCGGTTCATCTCCCATTTTTGGAGGTGTGTTCAGGACGCCCTAGGCACCAGACTTCAGTTCAGCACAGCTTTCCATCCCCAGACAGATGGACAAACAGAGAGAGTAAATCAGATTTTAGAAGACATGCTCAGGGCTTGTGCATTGGACTTTAAAGGTAGTTGGTGCAAATTTCTGTGCTTAGCTGAGTTTGCCTACAACAATAGCTATCAGGCCACTATCAAAATGGCACCTTATGAGGCATTGTATGGCAGAAAATGCAGATCACCCATATGTTGGCAAGAAGCTGGTGAGAAGAAAGAGATGGAGTCAGGACTAGGCAGCCAGACTGAGCTTATAGATGAGACCACTCAGGCTATCCAGACGATCCGCTAGAGGATTGAGACTGCCCAGAGTAGACAGAAAAGTTATGCTGACACACGCCGTAGGCCGCTTGAATTCCAAGTTGGAGATTCAGTATTTCTCAAGGTCGCTCCTATGAAGGGAGTGATGAGATTTGGCAAAAAGGGCAAGCTGAGTCCTCGCTACATAGGACCCTACAAGATTATCAAAAGAGTTGGGAAGGTAGCCTATGAGTTGGACTTGCCAGAGGATATGTCAGCTATCCACAGTACCTTTCATGTCTCTATGCTAAAGAAGTGTATTCACGACCCTAGCCAAGTGATTCAGCCTCAGTCAGTACAGATCCAAGAAGATCTTAGTTATGAGAGCAGACCGACACAGATAGTGGACAAAGCAGTTAAAAGATTAAGAAACAAAGAAGTGCCACTAGTGAAGGTCATCTGGCAGAATCAAAAGCATGAGGAGGCTACTTGGGAACGTGAGGACAGCATGAGAGAAAGATATCCAGAATTATTCTAAGTTCGAGGACGAACTTTTTATAAGGTATGGGGGATTGTAACACCCCAAAATTTCCATTTTTAGTTCTTAAAGTCCTTAGAATTATTTAAAAATGGTTTAGAAATATTCTAGATATTTTTAGGAATTTTTAGAATATTTTTATGGAATTTTCCGAGTTCGTTTAGTATTTTTAAAAAAGGAAAAACGTTAAAGTGCAGCAGGGGGATCAAACCCGCGACCACCAGGAGAGCAGGCGCGCACGGAACCGGCTGGGCTAGGGTATCAAGCACAACAAAAGGTGGAGAGAAATAAATTTATAAAGTAGTTACGTTTTTTTTTCCATAAAGATAGTATAAATAGATAAGTTAAGAGAGGAATTTTATTTTCTCTCAAACCCTCTCCCTCGCCCAAGCTTGCGCCGACTCCTTCCCCTCTCCTCTCTTGGGCGAAACAACACCAAGCTCTAGAGGGCCGGCCAAGGCTCTCCTCCGAGAGATATTCCTATATTCGGGATCCCCGCGACGAGAGGAACGCGTAGGCGCGAAGAATTCTCCGAGATCTCAATTTTCTTCTAAACCTCCGACGCCGTTCTTGGTTGTAAGTCCAAGATATCAAGGTAAGTACTGCTCACCTGCAGTAAGAGGCGGTTTTTCCGCAAGAATTTCCCTTAAAAGTTTTTAAAAGAGATATTTCCTTCTTGTTAAGATTTTTGCATGTGATCTTAGTTCATTATATGCTTATATATATTTTATTGAGTACCCTATATGAGGTTAGGGTCCAAGAAAAGCTATGAGAAAAGAAAAGAGAAGATAAAGATAAGAAAAGAAAAGGCCAAGGCCTTAAGAAATCCCCAAAAGTCAAGACTTAGGGATTTTAGCACGCAAGGTGCTCGAGAAAATGCCAAGGCATTTACAGATAAGAAAGAAAAGAAAGAAAAGCTATTTTATTTTCTAAGGCCAGTACCCGGCGTCCAAGGGCGTCGTTAAAGAAATCCAGGTGTCCAATTCCAAGGTCTTGGCCCTGGTAGACCAAGGTCTGCTCTATTAGGATTGGTGGCTCGCTACCCCAACCTTTTAGGGAACGCGCATGAGATGGTACTTACGTCTTCAGTGGATCCAAGTGATTATTATTTTCAAGTATATGCTTTAGCAAAGTTTTCTAAAGTTTAAGAAAGTTTTCAAAGAGTTAAAGAAAGATTTTAAGTTAAAGAATTGCTAAAGTTTCAAGTTAAGCCAGAAAAGTGAGTTAAGATTTATTAGTGCTTGAGTATGCATGTTTTGAGTTATACATGTTTAGTTTAGTTTTCTTTCTAGCATAAAAAGTATCTCATGTGATTTCACATTGTTTAAAAAGCATGTTTGCACTTTTCGAGATTTTGTGAGCTAGATAGTACTTACTAAGCTTTTTGCTTACTAGTTGCATTTCCTCTTACTGTAGATAAAGGTAAAGGCAAGCAATTCTGAAGGAAGGCGACGAGGCGGTGCTGAGTAAAGTGTGTGTGGTGGCTGATTTTGGAGAGATCCTTGAGACGAGACAATTTAGTTATTTGAATTACAATGTTTTAGTTTATTCAAATTCCAAGTTATTGCTTTATGGAGTTTAGCGAACGTTTAAGCTTTGGATAGTTTTACATGCTCAATTTCTTAGAGTAAAGATTCCATGTCATTTCATTTAGCATACATATCCTTATGATTGCATTGGATGAGTAGAAGTGTGAGTAGTTTAGAATATTGATACTTTGTTGGGGTTATTGATGCATGTGCCAAGATAGTGCTAGTTTCCCTTTTGAATTAAGTTTTATTGTCCAATTATGCTTAGAAAAGTTGCTTTCTCATTTCATAATGCCTTAGTGATGTTTTAGAATTTTGTGTGATGAGTTTCAATGGTTAGAAGTTAAGTTTGGTACAATCTTTAGCCTAAAGTTTATATAGATTTTCATAACTTGCTAAATCCCGTGAAAGTCCTAATTTCAAGTTTATGGATTCGTTTTGATTGGCTAAGTTGTTTAGAAAACTAGTATGGAGCATAGAAATGGTGTCATGATTTTGTATGGCTCGAAAGTATAGGTTTGGTGGAGTTTTGAAACAAGGCCTCGAATCTGAAATTCAGATTTTCAGGCGTGCCAGTCGACTTGTTCAGTATCAGTCGACTGGCCTATCGAACAGTAGCTTCTGTTCGATGCATCAGTCGACTGCCAAGAGGCCAGTCGACTGGTGCCGCGCCCAGGAACTTTCTGTGGCCGATAGCAGTCGACTGGTACCATTGCAGAAAAGTCCTATAGATGTAAAGAAGTATGCCATTGTATCATGCATGACTATTAGAGTTAGTATATCATAGATAGATTTAAATTGAGAAGAAATAAAAAAGATTTCCGCATTCTTAGTCGTGCATTAGAGTCAAGAAGTAGATAAAGTAACGATCCGTCTAAGGTAGAGAAGGCGGGTCGCTACACGCAGCACTTCAGAGTGTTGGTGTAAGTTGCATCAGTGATGTCCTCCTCTAAGTGTTTTAATGTTTGGCAATATACTTAAGTCAGTGATACATTAAAGAAGAGAAGGGGAGTTAAGAGAGGAGTAACAAAATGGACCAAAGTCCTAGTAAATCTAGGCAATAAGTCCTGGTTCACGAATTGAGCACTAAGTCCTGATCAAGGATTGAGCACTAAGTCCTGGTAAAGGGTTGGGCACCGAAGACCTGCTTGGAAGGTGGGCACTAAGTCCTAGTTGATGACTGGCAAGAAGACCTGGCCGAGGGTTGGGCACCGAAGTCCTGGTCGAGGACTGGGCACGAAGACCTGGCCGAGGGTTGGGCACCGAAGTCCTGGACTTAGGGTTTGGGCATGAAGTCTTGGTCCGAGGGACTGAGCAACTTAGCTAAGTGATGACTAAGGACAGAAGTAGAGACGGGTCAGGGTTCGGACGTCACGAGATCTGAAGGTATCAGAGGCTAAGTAAAAGTCCACCCGAAGGATTTGGTGGCAACCGTCTCCTAAATAGAGTAGGTGAAAGGCGTGTTCTCGGGGGTAGGAACTTGCGTCGGTTCGACGTAGGGTTTCGTGGAAATCTGAAGTCAGAACCAAGTCCTTAAGGCTAACATTGTATGTATATTTGCTTTGTGTTTGTGTATCTTGCAGGTACTAAGAACCGGAGACAAAGCAGGCAAGGGGCTGGAAACCAGCCAACCTAGGCACCCCTATTGATGGGGGCACCCAGATCAAAGAAGAAAACCCAGTTTTGGGTTGAATGCTTTGAAGCCAAGCGCCCAGTTTGATCCAGGCACCCTGCCTAAAGAGTAAAAGATGCAGTTTCGTGAAGTAAGCAGAATAGGCTTCGATTTAGGCGCCCGGGATGATATGGGCGCCCAAGTTGAAAGCTATATTTGTTGTTTCGAGTTTGAAACACAGATAAGCCTTCACTCAGGCGCCTGGGAGGTCCAGGGCGCCCTGGTCAAAGGTTTTATTTATAGCGGCCCTGCCTCTATGGTCCCCGTAGGCAACCCTCTAGGCCGGCGACCCTACGGTCTTCCCGCCCCTGGTAGTGGATTTTTGCCTTCCCCAGGATTCGAACTCTAGACCTCCAGGAAAAGTACCAATTTATTTTGGTATCAGAGAGTAGGTTTGCAATGCCTACTTGTTTTACGAGTCCTTTCGGATTTGTTCAGAGTAGTTTTATCGATGTGATTGCACTTTCGGACTGGGCAGCGACAGGACCTCTCCAGACGGCAAATAGGTAAATTGGTAAAGTTATCCATTTTATCTTGTTTGTAATACTTGGTAATAATTCAATAGGTAATACTCGGGGTGCTTATGTTCCTGCGTCGAGACGTGGTCTGGGACGACCACGTAAGAGAACTTTAGAGTCTCAGGTTGCAGGGTCACCTGAGAGACGCACTGAGGCACAGTCTGTTAGTCATAGCCAGACTCAGCAGGATATTCCGAGGTGCCAGGATTCCCAGACTCAGAGGGTCCCTCCTCCATTTCCATCAGTAGTCCCTACTATTCCTCCTGCTGTATCTGCTTCGGTATTATTCACCGTGTCAGCAGTTGTACCCTCTCCAGCAGATTCGGTACCAATAAGATCTGCTTCGGTTTTCCCCACTGTTCCATCGGCGACACCTGTTCCGATATATCCTATTGTCTCTTCTATGGGGACTGTTGTGACGCATACGGTATTTACCTCGGTTATACCTGCTCCGGTAATCCCTGCTATTCCATCGGAGATGCCTATACCTGCTCCGATTTATCATACTATTCCATCAGTAGTACCGGTCCCACCTTATTCTACTGTTCCATCAGCAGTACCGATCCCACCTTATTCTACTGTTCCATCAGCAATACTAGGTCTATCTTATCAGGCTATTCCACCAGCAGTACCGACTCAATCCTACATTACAGTTCCACCTGGGATGCCTGCTCTGATGTATTCTACTGCTCCTCCGATTATGACTACTTTAGCATATCCCACTGCTCCGACTATGATGCAAGCCCCGGTACTCCCTTCAGTCTCACCTACATTAGCTGCCCCCAGATTTCCTACAGTACCTACGGTACCACCCGCAGTGTCCGTCCCGATCCTGCCGACGGCTCCATCCATAGTCCCTGCTCCAGTATTCCCCACTGTGCCCCCTATGGTATCTGCTTCTACAGGTGGCATTATGGATCGAGCCAGGATTCCGATGCTGGCGGAGTCCGTAAAGGGTCAGTTCACGTTATTCCATGGAGGACCGGATCCAACCGTGGCCCGAGCATGGATCAAGACGTTAGAGAGCACCTTCCGATATGTGACATGCTCGGACTGGGAGAAGGCCGAGCTGGCCATTTATCATCTACGTGATCAGGCGTATACTTGGTGGACAACGCAGCAGACTATCATCGGGGAGCAGTACGTCACATGGGACACCTTCAGAGAGGCATTTGTGGCGAGGTACCTTCCAGCAGCCTTTCGTTCGGCGAGGCTACAAGAGTTTCTGAATCTCCAACAGGGAGATCAATCTGTACTAGAGTATGAGGCGGAGTTTAACCGCCTAGCAGAGTATTGTCCTCATATGGTTGCCGATGACATAGAGAGGACTACGCTGTTTCACCAGGGCTTAGCGGTGTACATTCAGGTTCGTGTGTCGGGATTTGTTGCTACATCCTACCGAGAGGAGTTAGAGCGAGCTCTTGTTATCGAAATAACCCAGCATAGACTGTTTGGAGATAAGAAGAAGGGTAAGCAGGCTATACCTGACGCAGTTCAGACTCAGCAGCCGCAGATTACTGGACAGATGCGCGACAGCCAGAGCATCTTTGAGGCATCATCCAGACCCCAGAAGTCGGCTCGTTCTTCAGCAGGATCGTTCCGGCCTCCTCAGCAGAATCGGGAGAAGTCTACTGATAGATCATACTGTGTACAATGTGGATCTCAAGAGCATAGTAGGGCGGATTGCCCATTGGAGCATTCGGTTTGCTACTATTGCAAGCGTCCAGGACACTTGAGTCGAGATTGTGCACTGAAGGCACAAAACGAGAAGACTGGAGCTGCTAGTCAGAGTGGACATTCTGGACAGTCAGGATCTCAGAGGGGAGGGCAGAGGACATAGTCTTCTTTCCGTCAGCCACCGTTCGCCCCTCCAGCACGTGCCTATTTTATGCCGGGATATGAGGCCACCTATACCCCACCTATAGCTCCGGGTTTAGAGGTAGGACCTCAGCAACAGTCGATCCCTCAGCATTAGACTTATTCAGCATAGCCATCTACGGTGTATCCACCTCAATACCCTGATGGAGGGTCCGCTTCGCAGCCTCAACACCTTGTTGGAGGGTTAGCTCCGCAGCCTCAGTCTCAGTTTCAGGTTTCGTCTCAACAATATTCGACAATGCCACCACCACCGCCAGAGATGGGTTGAGCTTCTGCTTGCACCAAAGAGGAGACACCGCAGATCGGCGGTTTGACCTTTCGCGGTATGAGATTCATATATGCATTTTCAGCTAAATTAGTGATAAATATTGATAGTTCTCTTCGTATATATTTCGGATATACTTGAGTAGTATCCATAGAATACTTATGATTTGACCATGGAGTTTTAGGAATGTCCCTACCGGTGGTAGAGACACGGGTTATCAAACAGAGGTTGGGGGAGGCCCCTGCAATACTTATTTAAGCTATTTAGTTCTCAAAATTGGTGAAGCTTGGTTAGATTCCGTTCAGCATTTATACTACCCATGAGTTGTTATTATATGCTGTGGGTAATTAACGAAATTTAGGGACCAAATTTTTATTAGAGGGGGAGAATGTTAAATACGGCAAATTCAAAACCAGTAAAATAAAAATTTTTGGAAAATATATTGGAATATTTAAGGTTATCAAATTAGGGTAAAGGGTTTACGGGTAAACTCTTTAATTACGAGTGTAAATAATCTCACCCTAAAGCTTAAATTGTGGTGGATTATAATTAATAAGAGGGTTCAATGGTTAAAAATCCCTACCCTAAGGGTTTAGTGTGCAATGGAAAAGAATGAGGGGCTTGGGTCCCCCCCTCTTATATTAAGTCCTCAGCCTGGGCCGCGAAGGCAGCAGCCACCCGACGCCTACCCTAGCCGCCGCTGAAGCCCCGTTCTTCTTCTTCCTCCCTTTTTCTTCTCGCGTGCCCAGCCGCAGACCACCCTGATCCTTCCTCCCTTTTTCTTCTCGCGTGCCCTAGCCGCAGCATAAGCCACGCTGACCATCCCTCTTCTCATCTTCTCGAGCTCCTTTTCGGGAAGCAAAACGCAAGGCCAGCGGACGATTCGACGGTGCATTGGATCGGTGGCTTGGAACTAGATTTCCATCAACGAGGGTTGAGGTAAGAAGATTAGCTTCATTTTGATTAGTAACTAGCCAAACCTCTGAAGATTTTGTTTCAATTCTGTATGGGTTTTGAATTGGACCGTAGGGCTGTGGTGTTCCCCCAAATTGTCCCACTGTGTGCTTGAATTGGCTAAGATTTGCCCAAGACAACGCCTATGATTTGGGCTAGCTATTGAACGTGAAATCCTTGTATTCTAGTTTCTCCTCCTGGCGCCATCTTATTGTGCCATACATTTCTGTTTGCAGTTGGGGAAAGGATTTGGCTTTCGATCGCCTGGAATTTAAGGTAAGGAGTTGTATGTGGGTGTTATGACTTCACATGTTGCTTTTGTTAGAAATTTTTGTGCTGTGATGGGACTTCTATTTCAGTTTGTGGTATGTACGAATCTATGTGAGTTGTTTTCCTTGGGAACTAGCTTGGTTAATGTTAATTAAGGGATAATTAGGAATTTGCTTGAATTTGGGATGTGTACCTTGGTGTGCCAACTCCTACCGTGAGCTAGCTGAATTGAAGATGTATGCAACTCAAATTCAGATGCTGTGTAGGTGAAAGCTGTAGCTTAGGTTTCAAATTTGCACCTTAGGTTGCAGTGAGTAATCACCCATGGAAACTTGATCCATATGGAATAGTATAACTGTTAACTATTTTGTGTGAAATGGTTCTTAGTTGTACTTTGATTTTAAGCAATAATGGATGCTGGAATTGGAACCCATTGTGTGCTATTAGCTAGGGAGCTGGTTGGGATTAAAGATTAACATGATTATGTGGTTAAGTGATTGCCGTGTACAACTCTGGATCTTGGAAATTGATTATGACTTGGGATGAGCCTTTAGTTGGGTTGAGGTTGGGTTTAATTAGAAATGTAAACCTAATAACCTAAACTTGACGAATTCGAATTTAGAATAATCCAATTGAGCTTTGGTACCAGGATTCAGGAACTTTAGTACTTAGCATCGAGGTCTAGAGTTCGAATCCTGGGGAAGGCAAAAACCCACTGCCAGGGGTGGGAAGACTGTAGGGTCGCCGGCCTAGAGGGTTGCCTGCGGGAGTCATAGAGGCGGGGCCACTACATTATCAGCTGCGGCGAGGTCGGCACGGGGATAAGGTTTGACCAAGTCTATAGGGGCACCCCCAACGTATCAGGCGCCCGTATGAAGCCTATAAAAGGGGTCTCGACCCCTCTGCTTCAAACACACCTTCTGAGATCCATTCTGAACATTCTGACCGACGACAAAGTGCTAAAGACGAGGCTCTACGACCGGGAGGCTCCAGGAGGAAGTGTGGGGCACTTCGGAGATCCAGATTGGCCGAGTTTCAAATTTGCTGTTGTTCGGATTGCTTTTAGTTATTCCGCACTTAACTTTCTATATTTTTCTTTGTAACTATCAACTATAAGACGGGTTTTCTCCGCCTCCGGAAATTCCAAAAAAGGAGACCAATAGTGAACTCACTATTGGGACTGGGTGCATGTTGTCATGGATACGAGTTCGTAATTTTAAAATTTAATTACGTGCAGCGGAAGGTTTAGCATAAATAATTTCTCAAATTATTTTAACTACGTATCTAGCATACAACCTTAAGTTGTGGAGACATGATCATACATTTAAAATTTTGCAGAAAGTAAACTAATTAACTTAATACCTCGCGTAACTCGTAGAAAGGGACGAGATCCAACCGTAGCATCCCTTGGAAGCTCCGCCTCTATTTGCGTCCACGCTGAGTTTTCTTCGGGATGACTTTGCAAAGCCACGAGTTTCGTGCCGACAAGAACTACTAGATTCTCCAAAGGCACGACAAGAATACTAAGAGAGAGATGAAAAACTAACCACCAAACGAAGAACGGAATCAAGATTCCGGGAGGAAGGAAGGAGTCGCGCCCGCTTCTTCTTCTTCTTCGGCTTCTTCTTGTTGGTGGAAGCTCACAGCAAAGGGGGAGGGCTCTAGGGCCGGCGGCACTAGAAGAGGGAGAGGGAGAGAAGGAGAGGGAGAGAGGCTAGGAAAGAATCCTTGATCTCTTGGATTAATTTCCAAGCCTTGCCTTGGTACCTATGTTGGGACCGGGTGCATGTTGACAAGGATACGAGTTCGTAAAATTTTAAATTTTTACGTGCAGCGGAAGAATTTGCATAAAATAATTTCCTAAATTATTTTAACTTCGTATCTAGCATGCAACCTTATGGTGTGTTGACATAATCATAAAATAAAACTTTGCGGAAAAGTAAACTAATTTACTTTATACCTTTCGTAACTAGAAGAAAGGGACGAGATCCAACCGTAGCGTCCCTTGGAAGCTTCGCCTCTATTCGCGTCCACGCCGAGTTCTCTTCGGGATGACTTCGCAAAGTCACGAGTTTTGTGCCGACGAGAACTACTAGATTCTCGAAAGGCACAACTAGAAGAACAAGAGAAAAGATAGGAAACTAACCACCAAAGTAACGGAATCGAAATTCCGGGAAGAGAGGAGTTGTGATCCGCTTCTTCTTCTACTTGGTTGGCTTCTCCTTCTTCTTGAAAGCTCACGGCAACCACTTGGGAGGTGAGGATGGTGCGCCGACCCTTGTTTGGAAGGTGGGCGCCGGCCCTAATCTTCTTAAGGGGCGCCGGCCCTAATGGGAAGAAGGGAAGGAGAAGAGAATAATAGAGAGAGAGGGAGAGGGAGAGAGTTAGCTCTATTTCAACTAGTTCGGATTAAAGGCTTCCCTTTGGTTCCTTATATAGTTGCTTCTCCCTTGCCAAGTCTCCTCTTAACAGAATTAACGGAATTAACAGAATTAGTTATCATAAGAATTTTATCCTATAAAATTTCTTATGACTTATTCCGTTATGCCTAGTTTTATTATAACTAATTTATAATAAAACAAATTCTTCTTCTCTTTAAATTATGGAATAAATTTTATAAAAAATTTATAAAATTTCTTATTATGGAAAAATCAATTCATAATTGATTTTATAAAAATAAAATAAACCAAATTCATGGATTATTTTAACTTCCATAAAAAGGAATAAATTTCTATAAATTTATTTATATAAATTTCTTTATACAAATTAATTTATCCATAATTTATAAAATAAATCGCGCTAGATCTATTTTATTAATTAAACCAAATAAATGGTTTTCTCCTTTTAATGTGGCCGGCCACTTCAAGCCTCACCAATCGCGAATTAAACTCATTTAATTCGCCCAATAAGCCTTCAAAAGACTTAGCCATTTTTAGCTTCCATTGCACCTCTGATTAACACAGATTCGACTTATTTTTCTTGATTGAAAAATCCAATTTTCAACTCGTTTTAAATCCCTCGGATTACTCGTAGTGCGTGTGACTAAATAGGCTTTCGATTTATGTTGGCCGTCTATAATCAACTAATTATAGAACGATCATGAGTGGCACCTAGTAGTACATCATGATCCCCAATTAATCGAAAGATCAACGGTTTGACCTCAGAAGAAATTATTCTGAAACCCTTCAGCAGCTCTAATGATTCGTGCCCCATTCCCTTCACCTTCTTATACCTACTTGGTTTAGGACATGGTCTGTTTGTGTCAGTCCCCACTAGACTGACTACGTCACACCTAGCCCAAGTAGTGTCTTTCTCGTCCTTTGGATTTCTAATTACTCTCATGTATTTAAGAGACTTGCACTCTTAACATAATATACTCTGGCCAGATGTTTTGAGTAACAATCCGACGATAGGCCTGGGTATACATCTCCTCGCAAGGAGTGGTGAATCCTTTGTAGGCTGTTCAAACATCTTCTGGCACTTCGGCTTATACCCAATCATCCTGGGTTCACACCGCCTTGGAGATGCTTGCTTAAGATGTTAAAGTATAAGTCTCCATGACCAAGATGACTTGAACACCGCAAGTCAAAGGAACATCGCACTTAAGCCGCAGTAAGAACTTCATTGACATTTCTATAGATAGATTCCATATGAAGTCTAACAGCTAGTCACTCCAATGAACTAGTTCCCTTAACTAGCATCCATGTTTATCTCCGGACATCCCAATGTCAACAGCCAGTGAGAATCAGTTGATTAGAGAATAACCCATGCTAGTCTCAACAGAATTGATAGTGTCCGTTTTTATCAATTCATCGACTAGGGATATTTTCAATACTTCACATTTGCACATTTAGAGATAATCACTAGTTGTGATCCCATCACAAATTCTCTTATGTTGTGAGTTGTATTGCGGGCATTCAGTAGATGAGTTTTGTTGGATCGAGAAATGCGAGAGAGGGGGGGGTGAATGTCGCAATTCGTTCGGATTTAAAAGAGCGGGTGCGCAGCGGAAATAAAAGAGAACACAACAACGCAAACACAACCGGTTTACTTGGTTCGGAGCCTGGGTCGACTCCTACTCCAAGGCCCACGGTCGTTGACCGTTTTCTGCGGGCAATTCTATAAGTTCGCAAAAGTTTACACACAAATAATAATAAAAATATTCTTGTAAACTTAAATACAACTCTTGTTACCGACGTCCGGTGAAGATTGAAGTTCTGGAGCAGCGGGACGTCGTCGGCTTGAGTTTGCAGCTTTCCGGAGCGTGTCGTGGAAGCAGAAGAGCGTAGAATTGTCGAAGGAATTGGTTGTTCAAGAATAGGGTCGAGGCCCTCTTTATATAGGGCAGGGGGCGCCCGACATGCTCGGGGCGCCCCCCACGTGGCTCTTGATCCGGCGAGCCCTCTGGTCAAGGCTGATCTCTTCATCTTCGGGATCAGCTTTGACCGGGGCGCTCGACGCGCGCGGGGCGCCCGGTTGACCGGTCAAAGCGTCATCTTCAGGGCTTCGCGAGAGTGAGCTGCAGCAGCCTTCAGTGGCGTGGCACAGTGGGCGCCCGAGACACGCGGGGCGCCCGACATGCGGGGCGCCCGAGACACGCGGGGTGCCCCCAATTGCGCTGCTGTCGGGGCGTTTACCTCTCTGCTGACTTGGGTTGACTCTGGGGCGCCCGACACATCCGGGGCGCCCTGCTCAGCTACGGCCTCACTCCTTTGAGGCTCTCTGAGCTGCAGAAACACAGTCCTTCAGTCCTGCATCCAGGGTTAGTCCAAAACAGCAAATAATAAGTTAGTTAAAACAGCCTTAGCTGTCTTGGTTCTGACTTTGGATCTCCAAAATGGAGCCCTAGGTCGAACCGACGCCTAATGTTCCCTCGAGGGGAACGCGTCCTCACCTACTCCTCTCGGGAGAGTTTTACCTGTTGCCAACCGGATCCTCCAGTTGGACTTTTGCCCAGCAGTCCTTCGCCAGGTCTTGAGTTACCAAGCTTCCCTTCGCTTGGTGCCTAGCAGCCCTTCGCTAGGTTTTTTTTTTTTGGCAGCCCTTCGCCAGTGCCTAGCATTCCTTTGCTAGGGCTTGTCCTGTCTGGCAGTCCTTCGCCAGTGCCTAGCAGTCCTTTGCTAGGGCTTGTCCTGTCTGGCAGTCCTTCGCCAGTGCCTAGCATTCCTTCACTAGGGCTTTTCCTGTACACTCAAGAAACTCGTTAGACAACCATTAACCCTTAACTTTTGAACCTTTTTTCCAATATCAAAACACAGGTTTGAATTGGGTGCATACTGCACCAACAATCTCCCCCTTTTTGATATATGGCAACCTAGTTCAAAAAGTTAAGGAAAAAAGTGCTGAATTTAAAATCCTAAGTTAGATTCCCTCCCCCTAGAAGAAATCTCCCCCTAGGTTTTTCAAAAACAGGTGGTGTGAATGAAGTACTTAGAAGATTTCATGTTTTGATAATAAGTTAGGAAATCTCTACAGTTTTTGCTAAGTTTTTCGAAAAAAAACATTCTTAGTTTGGGAACCTTTAGAAAATTTTCATTTTTGAAAAATTTCAGACTTTAGAAAATTTTCAGTTTTTGGGAAAAATTTCAAACTTAGAAACATTAAGTAAAAAATCATTTTAAGCAACAAATAGTTCAGAGCTTAGAAATAAAATTATACCAACTATGGAAAAGAAAAAATTGTGTTTCCTGTTTCAAAAATTGTGTTTCCTGTTTCCTTTCCAACTCTCCCCCTTTGACATATATCAAAAAGAATGCAGAAGAAAGAAGAAACAAAATTTGCAATACTTAAATAGAGCATTTGCTGTACTGAATCAAAATAAGACCTAAGTCTGGTTAATCCTTTAGGGACCTGTCTAACCCACTTAGCTACTTACTAACTGTTATAAACAGTAGTTTTGGCTAGGGTTAGTCAAGTTAAGTGAGCTGTTCAAGTTAGATTGTCTAAACTTGACACTTAACTTGATTGCTGTTCAGTTTGTATTTAGTGCCCCAACTGCTGCAGATGCACTGACATAAAGCATCTTGAGTTAAGGCAAAGACCTAAGCATCTCAACCCTTTCTAGGTTATCATTCAAAAAGTGCCCTAAGGTGCTTGTGAGATGCTGGCTTCTAGATCTATAGGTGCATGCAGTTCTAGGGTTAGAGCCTAGGCTAAGTCCATTTTCGAAAAAGCCCTAGTTTTGAAAGGGGTAGTTTTTGTAATAAAACTAAGTAAAAAAACTTTTTAAAGTTAAAGTAATATTTTTAACAAAAAACATTTTAAAAGACATTTTAAGTTCAATTTAAAATTGAAAATCCAAAAACCAAATGATTCTATTCTACTAAGCATAACCCTAACTTAATTTAGTCAAAAAAATAAACAAGCCAAGCTAAGATTAGCATAGTTCAAGTAGAAGTCTAGTACAAGTCAACAGAAGTCAACCCTACTCAGTAGGGGTAGTCAAATGGGTACATGTCCAAGTCATCTAAGAGGAGGGACCAGGAGGATCAAATGGGCCCGGCTGCCATGCATCAAATCGTGCCATGATCTCATGGTACTGTGCATTCCAGGCTTCTCTATCGGCTGTGAGGGTACTCATAATGTTGTTGTAGTGGCCTAAGTTTGTCTCTTGGTCTTCAATATGGTACGCTTCCACTTCTTCTCTGAAGCTCTGGACGTGCGTCTCGAGTCGTGTAACTCTCTCGTACAAGGTCGGTGGAGCGGGCTGATCTACCTCTGCTGCTAAGTCGGCAACGTCGACCTCGACCTCCTCGTCGGCAATGTCCTGTGCGGCTGGTTGGCGTCGCCAAGTCAGAACCCCGGTGCCCGAGACGTCTATACCGGCTAAAGAAAAGTTTCTAAATCCTATCTCGTCGAATTCGGTCATCGTGGTAATCTCGCCGTCAGCGATATTTCGGCCGTGGTGGTGGAGGATAGAGGTGATGACGTGGCAGTAGGGAGTGCGGATCCGCCCCTTAGTGGATACACTAGAGGCATGTAGGATACAGTGGAAGAGGTGAAGGCCTATATCTATGTCCAGATGGTGGATAAGGGCATAGAGAAGAAAAGTGTGAAAGGGTTTCATGGTGGCTGTGTCCCTAGTGGACAAAGGAAGGATGCAACGGACAATTACTCTGTAGAGAGCGTAGTCCTGAATCGGGAGTCGGGTGGAGTGGAACTGCCCTCCTGCAGGGTCCATGGCTTCCCCAAAGAAATAGTTGTATAAGGTGTTCAGGTCAACATGAGAGTAGGGGGCGTCGAAGGGCGGGTTCCTTGGAGGGTAGCAACAGAAGATGGACTGAGATGGTCGGAGTCCCAAAAATCGGTTCAGTAGGGTAGGAGTGATGCTCAAGGGCATTCCTTGAACGGTAGTGACGAAGCTCAAGTGGTCTTGCCTAACTATGTTGTTATAGAATTCTGCACATAGGGTGTTGTTGATCGAATGTGTGCAGAATACGAGGTTATCTAGTTGATAGAAGTTAATTGCGGACATTGCGACTGGACAGGATTGGGAGAAGAAATGACGGTTAAGGTAGCTTGTTTTAATCGGAATGTAGGTGGTTTGTGCGAACTTGTTACAAAGTGCTAGGTTAGGAAATCTAGGGTCGGGACTGGGCTCATTACCGGGGTTCGACTGAACTGTTCGGCGTTTTCTAAGTGTAGAAAAAATAAGTGATTAAGGATAAAGAAGGAGTGTGCAAAAAAAAATTTATAATTTAAGAAAAATTAATTGCACAACTAAATTTCATACCTTGGAGGCATGGTTGAGGCAAGGGAAGGCTTAGGTTCACTTGATCCACAAGAATGAGGCAAAGGGAAGAAGGAGTGTGAGATGTGGTGTGGGAAATGAGGGAGTCTCGGGTCCCTTTTATAGGGGTTGATGGGGGGGCGCCCGACGGGTCACGGGCGCCCTTTACAGGTTGGTTTTGCCTCGGGCAGGGAAAAGGTCTGTAGGGGCGCCCGACAGGTCACGGGCGCCCTTCTCAAAAGCTGTTTGTCAGCAGCTTTTGACTGCTTTAATCAGCGTGGGAGACAGGTTTTGATAGGGGCGCCCGACATGTCACGGGCGCCCTTCTCAAAGGCTGTTTGACTGCAGCTTTTGACTTCTTTGACTGGAGCTGGTACCTTTTCAGTGTTGTCAGGGGCGCCCGACAGGTTACGGGCGCCCTAGGTACCAGACTTTTGACTGTTTTGACCAGGTTTGACTGTTTGACTCCGTTTGACAGTGTTTGACCATGTTTGACTAGGTTAATCATAGTTTGACCATGATTATGAAAGCACAAGCAAGGTGGTTTAATTTGAGCTTAATTTTCCTGTCTCACTGAATCTAGGGTTTTCAAAACATGTTAACCTTAAGGTTTTTGTGAGACAGGTTTGAAGGTAAAAATTAATTTTGAAAGGGAATTTTCATTTATTTTGAAAAGATATTTACTTTTGAAAAAAAATTTTGAAAACAGATTAAGTGTTTTTCAAAAAGATAATAAGTTTGAAAAATAGAGGTTTTGAAAAACAGTTTAGAATCTATAATTATTTGAAATTTGAGTTAGATTCGAATTTGACAAAAGTTAACTTGAATTTGAATTTCAGAAATTGGCTTCCAGGTCTTGGCGAGGCACTAGGCCTTCTTTGGCCGAAGCCTTATGGGATCATCCACCCTTTCCTTGACAAAGCCTTTTAATGAAATTTCATTTTCAAATTAAATTAGGTCATTTTCTGGTCTAACTAGCTTGGGTCTTGGATCGGTAGCTTCGGCTAGTTCCGCCAAATTGGCTTCCCTAACGTACTATCATCTCACCTCCTCCCAATACTATGTTTTCAATTTTCAAGTAATTTTAGTCCTTAAATCTAAGAATTCCTTAAATCTAAGCATGGCAATTTGCAAGAAATTAAATAAACACACAATCAATCAATTAAAAAAAACTATCTAATTATAAAAATTGTTTTGATTTTGGCTCCCCCTGGACTATAGCCTCTATATGGGTTAGGCAAGAGGTGAATCTTGTCCTTGGGGATCCAAAATTGATTTGAACCAGTTGGTTTAGTCAGGCACAGTTTTGGCACCCATGCCTGAACCTTAGGTCTTGACTGGTTCAGTACAGCAAAGTAAGATCTTTGCCGAGATTTGGTTCTATAGCCAAGTCCGGATCGGTTTAGAACAGACTTCTGTTTTCCCAGAATCATATCAAGATTCTTGGAACCAGAAGTGAATTGTTCTAAAGCTGTTCTTAAATCCTTGACTTGAGTTTTCAAGGAGAAATTCTCTGATTCAAGTTTCTCAACTTGATCAGGGGTTTCTTCCTGAATTTTCTCAGTTAAGGAATTAGAATCAGCTCCCTCTTTCAGGAGTTTTACTTCCTGTCGGAGGGACTCGATTCGGAGTTTGGCTTTCGCCAAATCTCGGGATAGATAGGAAATAAGAGAATTTAATTGCGATTTTGAAAAACCCGTTACCTTTATTTCGCCGTCTTCGGAGAATGTCAGCTTGCCGTCGTCCCGTTCCGAGTCTGAGTCAGTCTCGATTTGATCCGAAGCGGTCAGGGCTAGAAGATTGGACTGAGGTGCTTCTTCTTCTTGATTTTCTATTTCTGAATCTGAGGTAGATTCAGGTTCAACTTGAATTTTCTTCTTGGTCATTTTCCCTGTTTTCCCTGCAAAAAAGGCTATACTTTTCTCGACCAAATTGGAGTTAGTCTGTTCATGCAGCTCAAGTTCAGAAAATAACTCATCTAGCTTAATTTTTGAAAGATCCCTAGAGACCTTGTATGCATCTACCATAGATGCCCACAAGGTGGTCCTAGGGAATGCATTTAGGGCGTACCTTATCAGATCACGGTTTTGAACCTGGTGACCTATTGCGTGAAGACCATTCATCAGCTCCTGGATTCTGGCGTGGAGCTGGGCTGCTGTCTCGTTATCTACCATTTTGATAGTGAAGAGCTTGTTCAGTAGCAAGTCTCGTTTGCTGATCCTTGTATCTGAAGTTCCTTCGTGGAGTTCAATCAATTTAGCCCATAGTTCCTTTGCACTTTTGAAGGGTCCTACGCGGTTCAGCTCTTCTTTCGTTAGTCCACATTGTAGAGTCTGGGTTGCTTTGGCGTCAGCTTCAATCTTTCGTTTAAGGGCAGTGTCCCATTCTGAGTAGTCTTGTGGTACACCTTCAGCATTGGTGGGAATCATCAGTCCAGACTGGATGATTATCCACATTTCCACCTGAGTTTTCAGGTGGACCTCCATTCGACTTTTCCAGTAGGGAAAGTCTTCTCCACTGAAAAGTGGAGGTCTGGCGGTGCTAAATCCTTCTTGGATAGACATTTGTTACTGAAATAAAAGAAAACAACAAAAATATTTCCAAGACTTGGTCTTGGATTAGTAGTGCGGGAAGAAATAATCAAACACAGATTTCAAGGGGTGTTGCACCAACCTTGAGATAAAAACTCGAACGAAGATTTTTTTATTTAAAAAAATGAGAGAGAAAAAGAAAAAAAATCCGAAAAATATTCAAACTGGTGGTTGCACCAGGTTTGACTTCCCCGCTCTGATACCACTTGTTGGATCGAGAAATGCGAGAGAGGGGGGGTGAATGTCGCAATTCGTTCGGATTTAAAAGAGCGGGTGCGCAGCGGAAATAAAAGAGAACACAACAACGCAAACACAGCCGGTTTACTTGGTTCGGAGCCTGGGTAGACTCCTACTCCAAGGCCCACGGTCGTTGACCGTTTTCTGCGGGCAATTCTATAAGTTCACAAAAGTTTACACACAAATAATAATAAAAATATTCTTGTAAACTTAAATACAACTCTTGTTACCGACGTCCGGTGAAGATTGAAGTTCTGGAGCAGCGGGACGTCGTCGGCTTGAGTTGGCAGCTTTCCGGAGCGTGTCGTGGAAGCAGAAGAGCGTAGAATTGTCGAAGGAATTGGTTGTTCAAGAATAGGGTCGAGGCCCTCTTTATATAGGGCAGGGGGCGCCCGACATGCTCGGGGCGCCCCCCACGTGGCTCTTGATCCGGCGAGCCCTCTGGTCAAGGCTGATCTCTTCATCTTCGGGATCAGCTTTGACCGGGGCGCTCGACGCGCGCGGGGCACCCGGTTGACCGGTCAAAGCGTCATCTTCAGGGCTTCACGAGAGTGAGCTGTAGCAGCCTTCAGTGGCGTGGCACAGTGGGCGCCCGAGACACGCGGGGCGCCCGACATGCGGGGCGCCCGACACACGCGGGGCGCCCCCAATTGCGCTGCTGTCGGGGCGTTTACCTCTCTGCTGACTTGGGTTGACTCTGGGGCGCCCGACACATCCGGGGCGCCCTGCTCAGCTACGGCCTCACTCCTTTGAGGCTCTCTGAGCTGTAGAAACACAGTCCTTCGGTCCTGCATCCAGGGTTAGTCCAAAACAGCAAATAATAAGTTAGTTAAAACAGCCTTAGCTGTCTTGGTTCTGACTTTGGATCTCCAAAATGGAGCCCCAGGTCGAACCGACGCCTAATGTTCCCTCGAGGGGAACGCGTCCTCACCTACTCCTCTCGGGAGAGTTTTACCTGGTGCCAACCGGATCCTCCAGTTGGACTTTTGCCCAGCAGTCCTTCGCCAGGTCTTGAGTTACCAAGCTTCCCTTCGCTTGGTGCCTAGCAGCCCTTCGCTAGGTTTTTTTTTTGGCAGCCCTTCGCCAGTGCCTAGCATTCCTTTGCTAGGGCTTGTCCTGTCTGGCAGTCCTTCGCCAGTGCCTAGCAGTCCTTTGCTAGGGCTTGTCCTGTCTGGCAGTCCTTCGCCAGTGCCTAGCATTCCTTCACTAGGGCTTTTCCTGTACACTCAAGAAACTCGTTAGACAACCATTAACCCTTAACTTTTGAACCTTTTTGCCAATATCAAAACACAGGTTTGACTTGGGTGCATACTGCACCAACAAGTTTAAGATCCCAATCAAATACACAAGCATGTATACTCAAATAGTGAATTATCATTTATTAAAATAAATGTTTTACAATCATAAGGCGATTGCCTTAGGACACTTCTCTCATATCACTAACAAACTCCCACTTGGCTTAATGCCAATCGCTACGGTATCCAATACCACATGCTCTAACATGACCCTCAAACTTGCTCTGAGGCAAGGCCATTGTTAAAGGATCCGCTAAATTCCTTTCAGTGGGAATTTTCTCAATTTGTATATCATTCCTACTTATAATCTCTCTGATCAGATGATATCGGCGAAGCACGTGTTTGGATCGCTGATGAGACCTTGGTTCCTTTGCTTGTGCAATAGCTCCATTGTTGTCGCAGTAAAACGGCACTGCATCATCAATGGTTGGAACCACGCCAAGTTCGGAGACGAACTTCTTGATCCATACTGCTTCCTTTGCTGCTTCCGAAGCTGCGATATATTCCGCTTCCGTGGTGGAATCCGCTACGGTGTCTTGTTTGGAACTTTTCCAACTTACTGCGCCTCCATTCAAAATAAATATGTATCCAGACTGAGATTTGGAGTCATCCTTATCTGTCTGGAAACTGGCATCTGTATACCCACGTATTGCCATATCTCCTTCTCCATATATTAGGAACACATCCTTAGTTCTTCTTAAATACTTAAGGATTGTCTTAACAGCCGCCCAATGATCCATTCCTGGATCCGACTGGTATCTGCTTGTGACGCTCAAAGCATACGATACATCGGGCCTTGTACATAACATAGCATACATGATAGATCCTATCGCGGATGCATAAGGAATCTTATTCATGCAAATCCTCTCGTCTTCTGTGCGCGGACACATAGACTTTGAAAGGTTGATCCCATGCCTGATGGGAAGGTAACCTTTCTTGGATTCCGACATGCTAAACCTTTTTAGCACTCGGTCTATATATGTAGACTGCGAAAGACCAAGCAACCGTTTTGATCTATCTCAATAGATTCTAATCCCAAGGATATAGGTTGCTTCTCCCAGGTCTTTCATGGAGAAAGTTTTGGACAACCAAATTTTAACTGTCTGTAAAATTGATATATCGTTTCCTATAAGTAAGATGTCATCGACATATAATACTAGGAATACGACTGCACTCCCACTAACCTTCTTGTACACACAAGGTTCATCAGGATTTTGTGAGAAATCAAACTCTTTGATTGTCTCATCAAAACGGATGTTCCAGCTCCTAGATGCTTGCTTCAGTCCATATATGGATCGTCGAAGCTTGCATACCTTGGTTTTATCAACCGATGTGAAACCTTCAGGTTGTATCATGTATACATCCTCAAGCAGGTTTCCGTTAAGGAAAGTTGTTTTCACATCCATTTGTCATATCTCATAATCATAATGAGCTGCTATGGCCAGGAGCATCCGAATGGATTTAAGCATAGCTACTGGCGAATAGGTTTCGTCATAATCAATTCCTTGTTTCTGACGATATCCTTTTGCCACTAATCTAGCCTTAAAGGTAACAACATTACCTTCCATGTCGATTTTCTTCTTGAAAACCCACTTGCACCCTATGGGCTTAATCCCTTCAGGTGGGTTAACCAAGTCCCATACTTGGTTTTCGTACATGGAATCCATTTCCGACTTCATGGCCTTAAGCAATTTGTCCCTTTCTGAACTTTTCAGAACATCTTCATAACTGATAGGTTCGTCATCGCATATGAGTAACACGTCGTTCGATTCACTTACGAGAAATCCGTATCTCTCTGGAATATTGCGTGTCCTATCAGATCTACGAAGAGGTGGTGTAGTTTTAGGTTCAACTGATAGCTTATCATTATGAGTTATTAGTTGTGGGTCTAGACTAGGTGTCTCCGTAATGTCTATTGGAGTTTCTTGAACTTCATCAAGTTCAATGCCACTCCCATTGTTTTGTTGTAAAAGAAATTCTTTTTCTAGAAATACAGCATACCTTGAAACAAACACCTTTTGTTCCAAGGGATGATAGAATTGGTAACCCTTCGTTTCCTTAGGGTATCTAATAAATAGACATTTATCAGACTTAGCATCCAATTTTTCTGATACAGTCCGCTTCACATAAGCAGGACAACCCCATATCTTAAGGTGAGTTAAGTGAGGTTTCATACTATTCCATGTCTCATATGGAGTAGTTGAGACTACCTTGGTCAGGACTCTGTTTAGCAAGTAAACAGCTGTCTTAAGTGCATAGCCCCAAAAGGATTTTGGAAGAGTTGTATGATTCATCATCGACCTAACCATGTCCATCAAGGTTCGGTTGCGCCTCTCAGATACACCATTATGCTGTGGTGTATATGGCGGAGTCCATTGGGACAATATCCCATTGTCCTTAAGATAATCTTGAAACTCTTGACTCAAGTATTCACCACCCCGATCAGATCGAAGTATCTTAATACTTTTGCCAAGCTGTTTCTCTACTTCATTTCTGAACTCTTTGAATTTCTCAAAGGCTTCAGATTTGTGTTTCATCAAGAACACATACCCGAATCGTGAGTGATCATCGATAAAGGTGATGAAGTAGCTATAGCCTCCTTGTGCATGAGTTGACATTGGTCCACATACATCAGTATGTATTAGACCAAGCAACTCTCCTACTGCATTACCTTTTCCGAAAAAGGGTAATTTGGTTATCTTGCCTTTTAAGCATGATTCGCACGTATCAAATGAACCGGGTTCAAATGATTCCAAAATTCGACATCGGTGTAATTCGGTCATGCGTTTCTTACTTACATGGCCAAGACGGCAATGCCACGTGTAGGAGTCTATTCGATTATCTATTCTAGCACGTTTGTTGCTTACTTCGATATTGAAAACGTCACCGGATAAATCTAACGTGTAGATGCCATTGCACAAAGTTCCATTCCCATAAAGAACGTCATTTAAAGTTATGTAACAACAATTGTTACTAAAAGTTAAATGATAACCCTTTTCATTCAAACATGAAATAGATATAATGTTCTTTATTAACGAAGGAACGAAATAACAATTATCCAATTCTAAGACACGTCCAGTCGGGAGCTTTAGCAAATATGTTCCGATGGCAACAGCAGCAATCCTTGCTCCATTTCCAACTCGCAAATCCGCTTCTCCCTTGACGAGTCTTCTTCTATTCCTTAGCCCCTGTATGTCATTACATATATGTGAGCTACACCCAGTATCAAGTACCCAAGTATTAGAGGAAATAGAGTGACATTCAATAACGAAGATACCTGAAGAGGATGGAGCATCGGATGCTTTCTTCTTCAAGGACTCAAGGTAAACCTTGCAATTTCTTCGCCAGTGACCCTCCTTGCCACAATGATTGCAAGTGCCTTTTGGTTTCTTTTCAGTCTTTTTGGCCTTTTTCTTCTTTCCTTTATTCTGTTCTTTGGTCTTCCTCTTAGAACCTTTCTTCGAGGAACCAACTAACAGAACCGCCTTTTGATCCTGCTTTACAGAAGGCTCTACAGACTTCAGCAGGTTGACTAACTCAGGAATGGTAGTTTCCAACTTGTTCATCCGATAGTTCATCACAAATTGTGAATAACTTTTGGGCAAACAATGCAGAATTAAGTCAATGCATAGTTCATGATCCATTGCAAAACCGAGTGTGTTCAGTCGCTCAATATACCCCAACATCTTTAACACAAACTGCGAGGCAGAAGTGCCTTCCTGCATCTTAGATGTGAAGAGGAGTCTGGAGACTTCGAACCTTTTGGATCTCGCCTGCTCTTCAAACAACTCATTAAGATGGAAGATGATGGTATAAGCATCCATATGCTCATGCTGCTTTTGCAGCTCAGGTACCATAGAGGCTAGCATGATGCAACTTGCAAGTTCAGAATCAGTCACATGTTTCTGATAGGCCACTAACTGGTCTGGAGTTGCATCTGCTGGAGGATGTGTGGGAAGTAGATCTTCAATGACATAAGCAATCTTCTCTGCCTTGAGGACTATCCTCAGGTTTCGAAGCCAGTCCATGAAGTTAGGCCCAGTCAGTTTATTGGTATCCAAGATGGAATGCAAATTCAGAGAAGACATGATCGAGTGATTAACCTAGAAATACAAATTGAGCTTATGTGAGAAGAATGATTATAGAATGTATCAATATACATAAATTGAAATCCTATTTATTTTTCAAATTGAAAACCCTTTTTATCAATTCGGGAGATCGTAGGAACATCTCCAAATAGGTTGATATCCAACCATAGGTAAGAACAACCATGGCTGTGGCCATCAAGTTATTCTTAGCTATGAAGGTAGGTAATTATACCGATTACACATCACATATATGTAACTATCACATTATGCTATCAACTAATTGAATGTTTGCATAAAACATTGGGTTGTTAACTCATTAACAAGTATGCAACAATATACATAGCACCCAACTGCACCTCTCTTTACATCGACCTTGGCTGTGGCACACCAAATCGATGCTCCATGCTTAAGGCTGACCCATTAATCAAGAAATAGTTTTAATATGGTTGGAGCTCATTCAACCGCTTAGTCAGGCTTGGATGTATCCAACAACCAAAACTAATGATTGACCTCTGACTCCAACTATATTATTCATAAACTAATTCCGTGGTTTGAACATGTTGAGGTTCAAGTCGGGCATGGATGTGTCCATCAACCCAAACGAGAAACAAAACTCCGATTCTAACCATATTAATAGAAGGAGTTGGCCTTAATATTTTGTAAGGGGTTTTGGGTCTCATCCTTTCTTTTCTAAGCACATTCATGACATAGAATTATGTCATGACTAACGATTTCCTTAATTAAGTATGTATGTGACTTAAGTTATTAAGTCTCATTAATTGAATTAGGAACCGGATTTCCTAATTCCAATTTCATACTTAATTAAAGGAATTGTTTTGGGAAACAATTTCCTAAATTGTCATAATTAATTTCGGAAATAATATGTTCAAGACTTTGATTTCTCTAAATCAAATCTTATTAAATTAAGAGACAAATCCCTTAATTCAACTACATATTATTTTCATGAAAATCTCATTTAAGAAAACTCTATAGGAAACCATTTTCCTAATTAATTTTGGAGATAACAATATGTAAGAGCATCACCTCTTCAAACATATTTTATTCATGGATTTAATTAATTACAACAAATTGTTTTCTAAGGGTGGCTCCCCGAGGCTCAGATACCCAAAGAAAAGTAATGTGTTGTAAATCCAATTGGACGGCTCCCCGAGGCTCAATCCAAATCAAACATGACAATTTCAATTAAAAAATTGGGAAATTAAATTACAACAACTAACTTTAAATTGGATGGCTCCCCGAGGCTCAATCCAAAATAAAGAATTTTGTTGTCAATTTAAAAAACCAATTCAAATTTAATTGTCAATTAACTGTCCATGAATTTGTCTAGACTTTCTTAAAAGAAAGTGCCCAAAATTGCGAGATTTCAAAAATAGGTTTTCAGAATAATTATAAGTTTCTGGTACAAAGAAAACTTACATATTTCCAAAATTGAAAATTTTCTAAAATAGAAAAATTTCCAAAATTAGAAAGTTTCCAAAGATGGAAAGTTTTCACAATTATTATAAAATTTCAGAAATTAAAAAATTTCAAACGTTTGCGAAATTTCATGAGGATTTCCAAACTTTGAAATTCCTAAATCTAAAATTTTTTATAATTTGAAAGTTTCCATAATTGATAATTTTTCCGAAATTGAGATCATGACAAAGTTTTCCACAAAACAATTATATGATTAAGTCGAACACTAACCGGCTCTGATACCACTGTTGGGACCGGGTGTATGTTGACAAGGATACGAGTTCGTAAAATTTTAAATTTTTACGTGCAGCGGAAGAATTTGCATAAAATAATTTCCTAAATTATTTTAACTTTGTATCTAGCATGCAACCTTACGGTGTGTTGACATAATCATAAAATAAAACTTTGCATAAAAGTAAACTAATTTACTTTATACCTTTCGTAACTAGAAGAAAGGGACGAGATCCAACCGTAGCGTCCCTTGGAAGCTTCGCCTCTATTCGCGTCCACGCCGAGTTCTCTTCGGGATGACTTCGCAAAGTCACGAGTTTTGTGCCGACGAGAACTACTAGATTTCGAAAGGCACAACTAGAAGAACAAGAGAAAAGATAGGAAACTAACCACCAAAAGTAACGGAATCGAATTCCGGGAAGAGAGGAGTTGTGTCCGCTTCTTCTTCTACTTGGTTGGGCTTCTCCTTCTTCTTGAAAGCTCACGGCAACCACTTGGGAGGGAGGAGGTGCGCCGGCCCTGTTGAAGGGGCGCCGGCCCTAATCTCAAGGGGCGCCGGCCCTAATGGGAAGAAGGGAAGGAGAAGAGAATAAAGAGAGAGAGGGAGAGAGTTAGCTCTATTTCAATTATTGAGGAATTAAAGGCTTCCCTTTGGTTCCTTATATAGTTGCTTCTCCCTTGCCAAGTCTCCTCTTAACGGAATTAACGGAATTAGTTATCATAAGAATTTTATCTTATAAAATTTCTTATGATTATTCCGTTATGCCTAGTTTTATTATAACTAATTTATAATAAAACAAATTCTTCTTCTCTTTAAATTATGGAATAAATTTTATAAGAAATTTATAAACTTTCTTATTATGAAAAATCAATTCATAATTGATTTTATAAAATTAAAATAAACCAATTCATGGATTATTTTAACTTCCATAAAAGAATAAATTTCTATAAATTTATTTATATAAATTTCTTTATACAAATAAATTTCTATAAAATAAATCGCGCTAGATCTATTTTTATTA
>JAGFNQ010009824.1:0-21380 GCA_024364735.1 Boesenbergia rotunda | reverse complement strand
TCATGCCTACAAAAATATATCAGAAAATTAGTGGCCAAATAATCCAATATGTAAATTTGCAATTAAGTCCAAAATAAGGTAAGTTCCTAAAACCTAGGGTAAATCAATTTGACAATAAAACATAGTCAAACATGGATTTTAGCAATTAAAATAATCAATAAAATGGTGCTTATCAACTCCCCCACACTTAACCTTGAGCGTCTCGCGAAAACACTAAATAGTATCCCTTAGGCTTTCTTAAGCATAATTAAAACAAATGAAAAGAAATTACCTAGGGTTGTCAATTCTCATAAATCTAAGCTCTATGGATTAGTATCTTGTCCTTAAATCAACAACTTAGCCTTTTCATCATCATGAGTCATTGAGATGAATTTAAATCACTAGCCTTTCAGGAAGTTTGGTGGCTCTCTCCTTAAGTTCTAAGTTGATGATGGAAGTGGAGCTCACTCAACACACATGCTTCTTGCACTACCATAGGCTTGCTTATTATCTACTCCACCATTATCATGATTAGGATCAACAACTATAAAAACAAATGAAAACATGAAAAATGGTGAGAAATGGAATAAAAATTAAGGAAATGGAAAAATTGATGGAATGGGAGACTTAGTTGCTCAAAAATGTTTCCAATGTGCTTTGCCCTCCTTTCAGTCCTCTAGTGAATAACAAAGTTGGTGAAGTCACATTTGAATAAGACCTTTGATTTGGATGAAGAAAACCCTTTTTGATCTCAATGTGCCAAGTTTGCCAATTTTTGTGCCAACCTTGCTTCTTTCACTCTTTTCTCAGATTTTTTTCTTTCTTTCTTTCTCTCTAGTGAATTCAAAATGTAATGGAGCAGATCTTCAATTTGGATGATAGTATCTTCACTAATTTATGGTGCCAAGTCAATGGTGTGCCAACTTGCTTCTTCTTTTCTTTTCTTATTTTCTCAAACTGTTTTTTTTTCTTTTTGCTTTTGTCTCAGCTTCCAAATTCTGTTTCTGATCAGCTGTGATGTACTCAACATTCTTTGATGCATTTCCGAATTTTAATCCCTGATTCACAGCCTTGAAAACTCAATTTCAGGTTCAAGTTGACAAATTTCTGCACTTGTTTTTCAGCTTCACATGTAATTCAGTTTCAGCTTCTTCTTCTCACCTTTTTCTCAGCTTCAATTCAGATTCAATTCGGCTTCAATCCTAACTTCATCAGCCTTCAATTCAGCTTGACTTTAGCTGGAGATCAAATTCCAGCTCTCAGCAGAATTTTCCAATGCAATGCTATTCAGATTTTCAGCTGCACAAACTGTTTTAAGTATCAGATTTCGGCTTCTCCACATTGGTTTAGATAATTCCAGCTTCGACTCAGTCTCTACAAGATGTTACTGATCTTGGCTTCCCAAAATTTCAATTTTTTTCAGTTTTTGATCCAAGCCAATTCCGAAACCTGTTAAACAACTCAAGTTAACTTCATTTTGGCAAAAACTTTTGCTTCATTCTCTTTTCTTTTCTTGCATTGCAGATTTTTTTTTTCGAATTGAATGCCACTTTGATCTTCAAAATGTAGTAGAGAATCTAAGTCTCCAATGGCTCCCACCTCTCTTGCTCATTTTTGGCACCAAACATCACTCACTTGGCACATGCATTTTTTATTTTTTATTTTTTTTTCGAATTGAAGTGCCTCCTTGATACCAAATCTTTCCAAAAAGCTAGTCACTCCCCCACACTTGAATCTTTGTCCGTCTCGGGCAAAATAGCATTAGAAACATTCAAAGCAAACAAGTCCATAGAAAAGTGAGGGTAAGAGTAAGAAATAAGTGAAGAAAAATGGAATGAACATGATTTTTGCCAAAATTTGATATGGAAAAGAAATAAAGTGATTTGTCTCTATAGATGTGATCCAATCATTGAAATATGATTTTGAAAGAACCTAAGCAAGTTCTAGAGTACAATAACATGCGTGTCACAAATATAAGGCTAATTCTCACTAGGTAAAAATAATTCATCCCAAGTCCTCAATTAAGAATCTAAAGCAAGTAGTACTCAAGCATCCAAGAATTCATCCATGAGCTCAAACCCTGAGTTTTAACAACCAAATTTAATTTATTTTCCAAAAGACTCTAAAATGCTATGGGATAACCTAGAGGGATACATTTATTTCTAATCATGCAAGAAAAAGTGCGAAAAGAAATAACAAGGTATTTACAATGACTCCTATTCAATACTAACGTATTTATTAGCAAAAACTTATTTTAAAAGTGAAAACATGCAATAAAGGAAAAGGCAAGAAAGTTCAAACTCCCTTTATTTCTGGCGGTCGGAGTCTATCCAGAAACAACCTCCATCTTGGTAGTGGAGGAGTCTGTATGTGCGAAAGAGCTTCTTTTATTTGTTCAACTTCATGGTGCATCGCTCCCCCACACTTGGACTTAACTGCAATCTGTTCAGGTGGCCGAAGGTTATTTAGATACAAGACCCATGTAAGAGGTGGAGTTTTTCGAATTAAAGTAAAATCTACTCCCTCTTTATTCTTTTTGGAACACCTTCGAGGAGGTTTGAGTCTATTCAGATGAAGCATCCACTCCAAAAGTTTTTGGGGTCCTGCAAGATAAGAAAGAAATGAAACAATATCAGTTTTTGTATAAAATGTATCCAAAAATGTATCACATCCAATAAAGTCAATTCTTGGTGCCTCAATAAATTTTTCACAATTATTTCCTACAAAATTTACATCCAGATACTCATCACAAATAAAGAAATCAAGTTCTGGCTCATCAATAGAAATTTCACAATTATTTTCAATCAAGGGTATATCAAACAATGTATCACAGCCAATCAAATCAATCTCAGATATTTCCATAAGTTTTTCACATTCAACCTCAGCATAAGATATAGCAAGAGACTCATCAAAATAAATAACATCCATTTCAGGCACTTCTAAAAAATTTTCACTATCCATATCCACAAAAGATGTATTTAAAGATTCATCATAACAAACTACATCCATTATGGGTGCCTCTAAAATTATTTCATAACCCATATCAACAAGAGATGTATCAAGTAATGCATGATGATCAATAAAATCAATGTTTGGTACCTCTATTGGATTTTCATAAACAATTTCTACACAAGGTATATCAATAAACTCAATGTTTGGTTCCTAACCCTAGCTGACGACATCGACTCCACACGCAGGCCAGCGGCGATCCTTCTCCTCCTTCCTTCTTCATCGTCGCCGCAAGGCTAGGGCAAGGGGGTACCGAACCCTAGTCGGCCGGAGCTCCGATCAACCGAGACGAGGGGCTCTCGTCTAAACGATCCACGTCCACCTCTTCTCTTTCGGGGTTCGGAGAGGAGAGTAAAGGTTCTCTTTCGGGGTTCGGAGAGACGCCATCCATCTTCCTTCACCGCACGCCACCGGACGAAGCTAGGGCTTTGGGGGTTCCGAGCTCTAGTCGACTCCATCCGCCTTCCTTCACAGTCTTTCTTCCATTTTCATCCCCGGCAACGGCGCCAAAAATTTGACAGGCCCAAACTATGTGTCACGAAAGTAGGCCTCAAATTTAAATGTGAATGAATTAACTGGAATGCTGGAAACCCTTTTACAATCAAAGTATGAAAATGTAATATAGGGGCCACAGGTCGTATTTTTCTCGGGGCTAGTTGATGTTGTTTGATTCGCGCTTGTATTTAGGTGTCGTTTGTGAATTTGAGCTTCGAATGTGATTTGGGTTTGGATTGCAATTAAAATTGAATGAAAGTACAAAGACAAGGAAGAAACTTAACCACGCAAATTTGAATCAAGTAATGGCAATTCATGGACTCCAACAATAAGAAACCTAATCGAGCAAAAGAACTTAACCGAATGCAAGGAGTAAATAATTTTAACTCAAGTGCAAGAGTTTACTACAAATTTCATTTAACTCCAAGAATGAGACAAGCTTGATACGCAACAGAGGTGGTTTTGTGCCAAAAGCTAATAATGGAATGCAAGGTTAACACAAAACTTTAAACTGACCACTCCAAGGTGAAACTAATTGATTTAGCTTGGAAACCAAGCTCCTAGTGAAATGCTGTTCAGGAATTAAAGAAGAAATTAAGAGTTGAATGTAGCAAATCAGAGTTGGACTGCTTGTAGAATTTGAATGCAGGAATTCTGATCGTGCAGCAGAAATGAAACAGAATCAAACTCAGTGGAAACAAGAATTTAGTGAGCTAACTTGATGTGCAGAAATGCCGGAATGCAATGCAAACATTTCAGAAATCGATTTGATGCAAAACAAGGATTCTGAATTTCTCAAGTGCATAAATGGAAATCACAGCTCAAGCACAAGCCAATTTAATCCTTAAGTTGATACACAGAAGAGAAGTTGATACAAAATTCAGCAACAACATTCAGCCAAATTCAGAACTGTCAAGGCAGAATCAGTTTCAGAACTGCAAATCAGTTCGATTGCAAACAAACACATGAGGCAAGCTGAATTCCGGTGTGCAATTTGATGGATCAAGTTCAGATGCTGAAATAAAAGACTGATGCTCAAGATTTTAGTGCAGAATTGAACTCCAGGGTTGCGGAAGTGAAATCTGAGTTTAGAAACTTGCAAAGAAAAGTAAGATCTAGTTCACAAACCAAATTTCGAAGAAGATTAAAAAGGACTGTTATTTACTTGATACGATCTCAAGAGATAATAAATTAGACTTGCAGGAATTTGAAACTGAAATTCAGAAACAAAATCTGGTACACAACCATACAGCTGTGTCCAAACTGCAGATATGGATACCAAGGCTTAGAAATGAAATAAACTAAAAGGCAAACTCAAAAGAACAAACTTAATCTAACTGTATCCAAATAAGAGCCTGATACGCAGCAGCTCAAAAACTGAATACGCAGCAGATTGAAATATATTGAAACTGAAACTGAAATAGCAGGAATTAAATGGCACGCTAGCTAGAAATGGGCACGCAACAAACTAAACACAATTGAACTGAAAATTTAACTCAATCTAGCATTAAACAAGTTCCTAACTTACTGACATTGAAGATTAAAATCCTAATTAAGCTAACCAATTCAGAAAACTAAATCTAAGCAGCTGATACGAATGCAGTTATGGAACAAAATGTAAAAATTAGATTACAGCTAATAACCAAATTTAACTAAGCCTCAATCCGATTCCTTGCTGTCACTCAAGGATGAGCTCGAATTGAGGTGGTCACGCCCTTCGGATGAAGAATTTGCTGAAGAAACGAGAAGAAACGAAGGAGAAAACCAATCGCAAACAGCTGCGGCGAGGACGCGCGACAGGGAAGCACTGGGCAGATTTTTGATTAAATAGTTATCAACGGACGGCCCAGATTGATCGGAGGAGATCCAACGGCTGATCTTGCTCTGATTTGAGCCAAACTTTTATGATGATGATCTGGGGTCAGGATCTGCCTTGTGGTAGCTCGGATCCTCCAAATGTGCAACGGATGGTCCAGATCGACTCTATCTGTGAATGGACGCTCTAGAGCCCTCCTTGCTTGATCCAACGGTTGATTTAGCTCTGATTGGAATGAAACCTTCAGATCTTGATCATAAAGCTTGAGCAACCCTAACCCTAGCTCGGATTGCTTCAGATCGTCCTGGATGGCTCAGATCTAGCCGCTCTTGAATCGGACGGCCCGGATTAATCCAAAACATGATAATTCGATCCGGTTCCACTTCCGACTCAAGTTTGACCCAGTATACCCTAGGTCCAGGATCCTTTCATGCCTACAAAAAATATATCAGAAAATTAGTGGCCAAATAATCCAAAAATATGTAATTTTGCAATTAAGTCCAAAATAAGATAAAGTTCCAAAACCTAGGGTAAAATCATAATTAAGCAATAAAAACATAGGTCAAACATGGATTTAAGCAATTAAAATAATCAATAAAATGGTGCTTATCAACTCCCCCACACTTAACCTTGAGCGTCTCGCGAAAACACTAAATATGTATCCCTTAGGCTTTCTTAAGCATAATTAAAAGCAAATGAAAAGAAATTACCTAGGGTTGTCAATTCTCATAAATCTAAGCTCTATGGATTAGTATCTTGTCCTTAAATCAACAACTTAGCCTTTTCATCCATCATGAGTCATTGAGATGAATTTAAATCACTAGCCTTTCATGGGAAGTTTTGGTGGCTCTCTCCTTAAGTTCTAAGTTGATGATGGAAGTGGAGCTCCCTCATACACACATGCTTCTTGCACTACCATAGGCTTGCTTATTCTCTACTCTCCACCATTAATCATGATTAGGATCAACAACTATAAAAACAAATGAAAACATGAAAAATGGTGAGAAATGGAATAAAAATTAAGGAAATGGAAAAATTGATGAAATGGGAGACTTAGTTGCTCAAAAATGTTTCCAATGTGCTTTGCCCCTCCTTTCAGTCCTCTAGTGAATAACAAAGTTTGGTGAAGTCACATTTGAATAAGACCTTTGATTTGAATGAAGAAAACCCTTTTTGATCTCAATGTGCCAAGTTTGCCAATTATTGTGCCAACCTTGCTTCTTTCACTCTTTTCTCAGATTTTTTTCTTTCTTTCTTTCTCTCTAGTGAATTCAAAATGTAATGGAGCAGATCTTCAATTTGGATGATAGTATCTTCACTGATTTATGGTGCCAAGTCAATGGTGTGCCAACTTGCTTCTTCTTTTCTTTTCTTATTTTCTCAAACTGTTTTTTTTTTCTTTTTGCTTTTGTCTCAGCTTCCAAATTCTGTTTCTGATCAGCTGTGATGTACTCAACATTCTTTGATGCATTTCCGAATTTTATTCCCTGATTCACAGCCTTGAAAACTCAATTTCAGGTTCAAGTTGACAAATTTCTGCATTGTTTTTCAGCTTCACATGTAATTCAGTTTCAGCTTCTTCTTCTCAGCTTTTTCTCAGCTTCAATTCAGATTCAATTCGGCTTCAATCCTAACTTCATCAGCCTTCAATTCAGCTTGACTTCAGCTGGAGATCAAATTCCAGCTCTCAGCAGAATTTTCCAATGCAATGCTATTCAGATTTTCAGCTGCACAAACTGTTTTAAGTATCAGATTTCGGCTTCTCCACATTGGTTTAGATAATTCTAGCTTCGACTCAGTCTCTACAAGATGTTACTGATCTTGGCTTCCCAAAATTTCAATTTTTTCAGTTTTTGATCCAAGCCAATTCCGAAACCTGTTAAACAACTCAAGTTAACTTCATTTTGGCAAAAACTTTTGCTTCATTCTCATTTCTTTTCTTGCATTGTAGATTTTTTTTTTCGAATTGAATGCCACTTTGATCTTCAAAATGTAGTAGAGAATCTAAGTCTCCAATGGCTCCCACCTCTCTTGCTCATTTTTGGCACCAAACATCACTCACTTGGCACATGCATTTTTTATTTTTTATTTTTTTTTTCGAATTGAAGTGCCTCCTTGATACCAAATCTTTCCAAAAAGCTAGTCACTCCTAGGGGTGTAAACGAGCCAAGCGGCTCGTGAGCTATTCGGGTCTCGGTTCGATAGAAGCTCGTTCGAGCTCGTTTAATAAAGCTCGTTAATATTAACGAGCCAAACTCAAACTCAGCAGTATTCGGCTCGTTAGCTCGTGAACAGGCTCGTTAATAAGCTCGTGAGCTAGTTCGTAAATATAAAATTAATATTTAATATTAAATATATAATTTTGATAATTTTATATTTAATAATATAAAATATCCAATAAATCTTTTGTATGAATAAAATCATAGATTTTAGTAAATATTTTATAGTTTTTAGAATATATAATTTATTTTTTAATAGATTGATGAATAATTTAATTAATAATTTATATTTGGTAAGTTCGTTTAGGGCTCGATTAGGCTCGAATATGCTCGCGAGCCATCACTATATTCGATAAATTAAGCTCGAGCTCGGCTCGATAATAAACGAGCCAAACTCAAACTCTCAGGTATTCGGCTCGGCTCGGTTCGATTGCAGCCCTAGTCACTCCCCCACACTTGAATCTTTGTCCGTCTCGGGCAAAATAGCATTAGAAACATTCAAAGCAAACAAGTCCATAGAAAAGTGAGGGTAAGAGTAAGAAATAAGTGAAGAAAAATGGAATGAACATGATTTTTGCCAAAATTTGATATGGAAAAGAAATAAAGTGATTTGTCTCTATAGATGTGATCCAATCATTGAAATATGATTTTGATAGAACCTAAGCAAGTTCTAGAGTACAATAACATGCGTGTCACAAATATAAGGCTAATTCTCACTAGGTAAAAATAATTCATCCCAAGTCCTCAAGTAAGAATCTAAAGCAAGTAGTACTCAAGCATCCAAGAATTCATCCATGAGCTCAAACCCTGAGTTTTAACAACCAAATTTAATTTATTTTCCAAAAGACTCTAAAATGCTATGGGATAACCTAGAGGGATACATTTATTTCTAATCATGCAAGAAAAAGTGCGAAAAGAAATAACAAGGTATTTACAATGACTCCTATTCAATACTAACGTATTTATTAGCAAAAACTTATTTTAAAAGTGAAAACATGCAATAAAGGAAAAGGCAAGAAAGTTCAAACTCCCTTTATTTCTGGCGGTCGGAGTCTATCCAGAAACAACCTCCATCTTGGTAGTGGAGGAGTCTGTATGTGCGAAAGAGCTTCTTTTATTTGTTCAACTTCATGGTGCATCGCTCCCCCACACTTGGACTTAACTGCAATCTGTTCAGGTGGCCGAAGGTTATTTAGATACAAGACCCATGTAAGAGGTGGAGTTTTTCGAATTAAATTAAAATCTACTCCCTCTTTATTCTTTTTGGAACACCTTCGAGGAGGTTTGAGTCTATTCAGATGAAGCATCCACTCCAAAAGTTTTTGGGGTCCTGCAAGATAAGAAAGAAATGAAACAATATCAGTTTTTGTATAAAATGTATCCAAAAATGTATCACATCCAATAAAGTCAATTCTTGGTGCCTCAATAAATTTTTCACAATTATTTCCTACAAAATTTACATCCAGATACTCATCACAAATAAAGAAATCAAGTTCTGGCTCATCAATAGAAATTTCACAATTATTTTCAATCAAGGGTATATCAAACAATGTATCACAGCCAATCAAATCAATCTCAGATATTTCCATAAGTTTTTCACATTCAACCTCAGCATAAGATATAGCAAGAGACTCATCAAAATAAATAACATCCATTTCAGGCACCTCTAAAAAATTTTCACTATCCATATCCACAAAAGATGTATTTAAAGATTCATCATAACAAACTACATCCATTATGGGTGCCTCTAAAATTATTTCATAACCCATATCAACAAGAGATGTATCAAGTAATGCATGATGATCAATAAAATCAATGTTTGGTACCTCTATTGGATTTTCATAAACAATTTCTACACAAGGTATATCAATAAACTCAATGTTTGGTTCCTAACCCTAGCTGACGACATCGACTCCACACGCAGGCCAGCGGCGATCCTTCTCCTCCTTCCTTCTTCATCGTCGCCGCAAGGCTAGGGCAAGGGGGTACCGAACCCTAGTTGGCCGGAGCTCCGATCAACCGAGACGAGGGGCTCTCGTCTAAACGATCCACGTCCACCTCTTCTCTTTCGGGGTTCGGAGAGGAGAGTAAAGGTTCTCTTTCGGGGTTCGGAGAGACGCCATCCATCTTCCTTCATCGCACGCCACCGGACGAAGCTAGGGCTTTGGGGGTTCCGAGCTCTAGTCGACTCCATCCGCCTTCCTTCACAGTCTTTCTTCCATTTTCATCCCCGGCAACGGCGCCAAAAATTTGACAGGCCCAAACTATGTGTCACGAAAGTAGGCCTCAAATTTAAATGTGAATGAATTAACTGGAATGCTGGAAACCCATTTACAATCAAAGTATGAAAATGTAATATAGGGGCCACAGGTCGTATTTTTCTCGGGGCTAGTTGATGTTGTTTGATTCGCGCTTGTATTTAGGTGACGTTTGTGAATTTGAGATTCGAATGTGATTTGGGTTTGGATTGCAATTAAAATTGAATGAAAGTACAAAGACAAGGAAGAAACTTAACCACGCAAATTTGAATCAAGTAATGGCAATTCATGGACTCCAACAATAAGAAACCTAATCGAGCAAAAGAACTTAACCGAATGCAAGGAGTAAATAATTTTAACTCAAGTGCAAGAGTTTACTACAAATTTCATTTAACTCCAAGAATGAGACAAGCTTGATACGCAACAGAGGTGGTTTTGTGCCAAAAGCTAATAATGGAATGCAAGGTTAACACAAAACTTTAAACTGACCACTCCAAGGTGAAACTAATAGATTTAGCTTGGAAACCAAGCTCCTAGTGAAATGCTGTTCAGGAATTAAAGAAGAAATTAAGAGTTGAATGTAGCAAATCAGAGTTGGACTGCTTGTAGAATTTGAATGCTGGAATTCTGATCGTGCAGTAGAAATGAAACAGAATCAAACTCAGTGGAAACAAGAATTTAGTGAGCTAACTTGATGTGCAGAAATGCCGGAATGCAATGCAAACATTTCAGAAATCGATTTGATGCAAAACAAGGATTCTGAATTTCTCAAGTGCATAAATGGAAATCACAGCTCAAGCACAAGCCAATTTAATCCTTAAGTTGATACACAGAAGAGAAGTTGATACAAAATTCAGCAACAACATTCAGCCAAATTCAGAACTGTCAAGGCAGAATCAGTTTCAGAACTGCAAATCAGTTCGATTGCAAACAAACACATGAGGCAAGCTGAATTCCGGTGTGCAATTTGATGGATCAAGTTTAGATGCTGAAATAAAAGACTGATGCTCAAGATTTTAGTGCAGAATTGAACTCCAGGGTTGCGGAAGTGAAATCTGAGTTCAGAAACTTGCAAAGAAAAGTAAGATCTAGTTCACAAACCAAATTTCGAAGAAGATTAAAAAGGACTGTTATTTACTTGATACGATCTCAAGAGATAATAAATTAGACTTGCAGGAATTTGAAACTGAAATTCAGAAACAAAATCTGGTACACAACCATACAGCTGTGTCCAAACTACAGATATGAATACCAAGGCTTAGAAATGAAATAAACTAAAAGGCAAACTCAAAAGAACAAACTTAATCTAACTGTATCCAAATAAGAGCCTGATACGCAACAGCTCAAAAACTGAATACGCAGCAGATTGAAATATATTGAAACTGAAACTGAAATAGCAGGAATTAAATGGCACGCTAGCTAGAAATGGGCACGCAACAAACTAAACACAATTGAACTGAAAATTTAACTCAATCTAGCATTAAACAAGTTCCTAACTTACTGACATTGAAGATTAAAATCCTAATTAAGCTAACCAATTCAGAAAACTAAATCTAAGCAGCTGATACGAATGCAGTTACGGAACAAAATGTAGAAATTAGATTACAGCTAATAACCAAATTTAACTAAGCCTCAATCCGATTCCTTGCTGTCACTCAAGGATGAGCTCGAATTGAGGTGGTCACGCCCTTCGGATGAAGAATTTGCTGAAGAAACGAGAAGAAACGAAGGAGAAAACCAATCGCAAACAGCTGCGACGAGGACGCGCGACAGGGAAGAACTGGGCAGATTTTTGATTAAATAGTTATCAACGGACGGCCCAGATTGATCGGAGGAGATCCAACAGCTGATCTTGCTCTGATTTGAGCCAAACTTTTATGATGATGATCTGGGGTCAGGATCTTCCTTGTGGTAGCTCGGATCCTCCAAATGTGCAACGGATGGTCCAGATCGACTCTATCTGTGAATGGATGCTCTAGAGCCCTCCTTGCTTGATCCAACGGTTGATTTAGCTCTGATTGGAATGATCCCTTCAGATCTTGATCATAAAGCTTGAGCAACCCTAACCCTAGCTCGGATTGCTTCAGATCGTCCTGGATGGCTCAGATCTAGCCGTTCTTGAATCGGACGGCCCGGATTAATCCAAAACATGATAATTCGATCCGGTTCCACTTCCGACTCAAGTTTGACCCAGTATACCCTAGGTCCAGGATCCTTTCATGCCTACAATAAATATATCAGAAAATTAGTGTCCAAATAATACAAAAATATGTAATTTTGCAATTAAGTCCAAAATAAGATAAAGTTCCAAAACCTAGGGTAAAATCATAATTAAGCAATAAAAACATAGGTCAAACATGGATTTAAGCAATTAAAATAATCAATAAAATGGTGCTTATCATATACCCACTTGATTCAGGACACGATCTATGTGTGTCAGTCCCCACTAGGCTGACTACGTCACACCTAGCCCAAGTAATGTCTTTCTCGTCCAACAGATTCTAATTACTCTCATGTCTTTCAGAGACTCATACTCTGAACATGTCATGCTCTGGCCAGAGGCTTTGAGTAACAATCCGACGATAGGCCTTGGGTATACATCCCCTCACAAGGAGTGGTGAATCCATTGTAGGTTGTTCAAACATCTTCGGGCACTTCGGTTTATACCCAATCATCCTGGGTCCACACCTCCTTGGAGATGCTTGCTTAAGATGTCAAAGTATAAGTCTTCATGACCAAGATGACTTGAACACCGCAAGTCAAAGGAACATCGCACTTAAGCTGCAGTAAGAACTTCATTGACATATCTATATGTAGATTATCATATGAAGTTTTACAGCTAGTCACTCCAATGAACTAGTTCCCTTAACTAGCATTCATGTTTATTTCCGGACATCCCAATGTCACCAGCCAGTGAGAATCAGCTGATTAGAGAATAACCCATGCTAGTCTCAACAGAATTGATAGTATCCTTATTTATTAAATCATCGACTAGGGACAATTTCAATACTTCACAATTGCACATGTAGAGATAATCACTATTTGTGAATTCATCACAAATTCTCTCATGCTGTGAATTGTATTGTGGACATTTAGTAAATGAGTTTAAGATCCCAATCAAAACCACAGACATGCATACTCAAATAGTGAATATTCATTTATTATAATAAATGGTTACAATCATAAGATGATTGATTGCCTTAGGACTCTTCTCTCATATTACTAACAAACTCCCACTTGGCCTAATGCCAATCACTACGGTATCCAATACCATAGGCTCTAACATGACCCTCAAACTTACTTTGAGGCAAGGCCTTAGTTAAATGATCCGCTAAATTCCTTTCAGTGGGAATTTTCTCAATTTGTATATCATTCCTACTTATAATCTCTCTGATCAGATAATAGCGGCGAAGCACGTGTTTGGATCGTTGATGAGACCTTGGTTCCTTTGCTTGTGCAATAGCTCCATTGTTGTCGCAGTAAACCGACACTGCTTCATCAATGGTTGGAACCACACCAAGTTCTGTGACAAACTTCTTGATCCATACTGCTTCCTTTGCTGCTTCCGAAGCTGCGATATATTCCGCTTCCGTGGTAGAATCCGCTACGGTGTCTTGTTTAGAACTCTTCCAACTTATTGCACCTCCATTCAAAGTAAATACGTATCAAGACATAGATTTGGAGTCATTCTTATCTGTCTGGAAACTGGCATCTGTATACCCACGTATTACCATATCTCCTTCTCCATATATTAGGAACACATCCTTAGTTCTTCTTAAGTAATTAAGGATTGTCTTGACAGCCGCCCAATGATCCTTTCCTGGATCAGACTGGTATATGCTCGTGACACTCAGAGCATATGATACATCGGGCCTAGTACATAATATAGCATACATGATAGATCCTATCGCGGATGTATAAGGAATCTTATTCATGAAAATCCTCTCGTCTTCTGTGCGCGGACACATAGACTTTGAAAGGTTGATCCCATGCCTGATGGGAAGGTAACCTTTCTTGGATTCCGACATGCTAAACCTTTTTAGCACTCGGTCTATATGTGTAGACTGCGAAAGACCAAGCAACCGTTTTGATCTATCTCTATAGATTCTAATCCCAAGGATATAGGTTGCTTCTCCCAGGTCTTTCATGGAGAAAGTTTTGGACAACCAAATTTTAACTGTCTGTAAGACTGATATATCATTTTCTATAAGTAATATATCATCGATATATAATACTAGGAATACGACTGCACTCCCACTAACATTCTTGTACACACAAGGTTCGTCAGAATTTTGTGAGAAATCAAACTCTTTGATTGTCTCATCAAAACGGATGTTCCAGCTCCTGGATGCTTGCTTTAGTCCATATATGGATCGTCGAAGCTTGCATACTTTGGTTTTATCAACCGATGTGAAACCTTCAGGTTGTATCATGTATACATCCTCAAGTAGGTTTCCATTAAGGAAAGCTGTTTTCACATCCATTTTCCATATCTCATAATCATAATGAGCTGCTATGGCTAGGAGCATCCGAATGGATTTAAGCATAGCTAATGGCGAATAGGTTTCGTCATAATCAATTCCTTATTTCTGACGATATCCTTTTGCCACTAGTCTAGCCTTAAAGGTGACAACAATACCTTCCATGTCGGTTTTCTTCTTGAGAACCCACTTGCACCCTATGGGCTTGATCCCTTCAGGTGGGTTAACCAAGTCCCATACTTGATTTTCGTACATGAAATCCATTTTCGACTTCATGGTTTCAAGCCATTTGTCCCTTTCTGAACTTTTCAGAACATCTGTAACGCTCCAAAATTTCCCTTTTAAGTCCTTAAAGTCCTTGAAATTAGTTAAAAATATTTTAGAAATATTCTAGATATTTTTAGGAATTTTTAGAATATTTTTATGGAATTTTTCGAGTCCGTTTAGTATTTTATTAAAAGAGATAGCCCGAAAATTCTCGAAACTAATTTTAGAAATATCTTAGAATTTATTCCAAATTTATGGATATTTTTATAGAATTTTTCCGTAAACGAAAGTGGCAAAAAGAATTATAAACAAAAAATCAAGTAGGAGGGAATCGAACCCTTCACCTACGCTGTGAGAGACAAATGGGCAGACCAGCTGCGCTGGTTGGTTTTGTTGAAATAGATTGAGCGAAACAATAGATAAGGTATAATTAGGTAAATTCGCCCCCATAAGTATAAATAGATAATTAAGGAGAGAAGTTTTATTTTCCTCACCCAAACCCTCATGCCGCCCCTCTCTCCTCCCTTGGGCGAAAACACCAAGCCTAGGGCTTTCCTCCGGTGGCCGGCCAAGGCTCTCCTCCAAGAGATTTTCTAATATTCGAAATCCCCACGACGAGAGGAACGCGTGAACGCGAAGAAATCTCCGAGACTCCGAGTTTCTCCGGAACCTCCGACGCCGTTCTTGGTTGTAAGTCCAAGATACCAAGGTAAGTACTGCTCACCTGCAGTAAGAGGCGATTTTCCGCAAGAATTTTCCCTTAAAAGTTTTAAAAGAGATATTTACTTTTAGTTTAAGATTTTTCCATGTGATCTTAGTTCATTATATGCTTATATATATTTGATAGAGTATCCTATGTGAGTTTAGGGTCTCAGAAATCCATAAGAAAAGAAAAGAAAGATAAAGAAAAAGAAAAGAGAAGGCCAAGGCCTTACGAAATCCCCAAAAGTCATGACTTAGGGATTTGGGCACACAAGGTATTCGATAAAATGACAAGGCATTTAAAGATAAGAAAGAAAAGAGAGAAAAGCTATTTTATTTTCTAAGGCCAGTACCCGACGTCCAAGGGCGTCGTTAAAGAAATCCAAGTGTCCAATTCCAAGGTCTTGGCCCTGGTAGACCAAGGTCTGCTCTATTAGGATTGGTGGCTCGCTACCCCAACCTTTTAAGGAACGCGCATAAGATGGTACTTACGTCTTAAGTGGATCCAAGTGAGTTATTATTTTCAAGTATATGCTTTAGCAAAGTTTTTCTAAAATTTAAGGAAGATTTCTAAAAGTTAAAGAAAGATTTAAAGTTAAAGAATTGTTAAAGTTTCAAGTTAAGCCAAGAAAAAGTGAGTTAAGACTTATTAATGCTTGAGTATGCATGTTTTGAGTTATATATGTTTTAGTGTTTCCTTTAAGCATAAAAGTATCTCATGTGATTTCACATTGTTTAAAAAGCATGCTTGCGCATTTCGAGATTTTGTGAGCTAGATAGTACTTGCTAAGCTTTATGCTTATTAGTTGCATTTCCTCTTACTGCAGATAAAGGTAAAGACAAGCAATTCTGAAGGAAGGCGACGAGGCGGTGCTGAGTGACGTGTGTGTGGTGGCTGACCTTGGAGAGATCCTTGGGATGAGACAGTTTAGCTTATTTGAAATGCATGTTTAAGATTTCCAAATTCCAAGTTATTGTGTTATGGAGTTTATTAAACATTCATGCTTCGGATAGTTTTACATGCTCAATTTTGTAGAATGAAGATTCCATGTCATTTCAATTAGTATGCATACTTTTGTGAATGCACTAGATGAGCAAGGGCATGAGTAGTTTAACATGTGGATACATTGCGTTTTAGACTTATTCTTGAGCTTATTATTATTCCCTTTTAGACTAGGTCCTAATTGTACTTAAAATGCTTGTAAATTCGGTAGAAAAGTAAGATTTACATTCTATGAAGTTCTAGAAATATTATTGCATGTGCCAAGATGTGGTTAGTTTTGAATTAAGTTTATTGCTTTAAATGTGCTTAGAAAAGTTGCATTCATATTCCATAATGCTCTAGTAATATTATAGAACCTTGTGTGATGAGTTTAAATGCATGACTATTAAAGCTAGAATATCATTCTTAGATAGATTTAAATACAAAAAAAAAAGTTAAAGAAAGTTCCGCAATTTTAGTCGTTGCATTAGAGTCAAGAAATAGACAAAGTAACGGTCCGTCTAAGGTAGAGAAGGTGGATCGCTACAGTTGGTATCAGAGCAGTTCCCATTCTCCAGCATCACACACACATCAGCATCAACCTTGCCGTCTTCAAGTAAGAAAGTTTTAAGTTTCAGTTTTTCTATTGCTCCTTTATTTAATTGCAGTATAGAGAAATGCTTAAGTACTTACTCATATGTGCATAGAACAAGGAAGCATGTTTAATACCTTAGTATCACGGAATCATGTTTAATCCCTAGAATGGATATTAGGTTACTAAGTAAGAAGACAAGTTTATACCTAGAGATGTAGTAGTGATTTCTTGTTCCCTTATGCATTATTAGATGGCAAGAAGAGGCCGAGCTCCTAATGCAGGGAACAGAACTCCAGTTCCAGATAACAATGAGCCTGGCACAGAACAGCCAAACCTGATGGCAGTCATTGCTCAAATGCAAGCTCAGATTTCAGAGCAACAGAAGACCATTGCCACACTGATGGCAAATCAGCACCCAGTGCCCCCTACACCACCCACAACAGGAGTGGAAACTCCAGTGGTGGCTGAAGTTCCACCAATCACACAGGAGACCCCTGTCGTGAACCGAAGACAAGAAGCATACCTCGTCCAGTGGCAGAGGATGAAACCTGAAAGCTTCTCAGGCACGACTGAGCCCTGGGATGTGTTGGGACCGGGTGCATGTCGACAAGGATACGAGTTCATAAAATTTAAAATTTTTACGTGCAGCGGAAGAGTTTGCATAAAATAATTTCCTAAATTATTTTAACTTCGTATCTAGCATGCAACCTTATAGTGTATCGACACAATCATAAAATAAAAGTTTGCGAAAAGTAAACTAATTTACCAAGTACCTCGCGTAACTCGAAGTAAGGGACGAGATCCAACCGTAGCGTCCCTTGGAAGCTTCGCCTCTATTCGCGTCCACGCCGAGTTCTCTTCGGGATGACTTCACCAAGTCACGAGTTTTGTGCCGGCGAGAACTACTAGATTCTCTATAGGCACAACTTGAAAGATCAAGAGAAGAGTTAGGAAACTAACCACCAAGTACGGAATCGAATTCCGAGAGAGAGAGGGAGATGTGATCCGCTTCTTCTTCTTCTTGGTTGGTTTCTTCTTCTCCTTGAAGCTCACGGCAACAACTTGCCTTGGAGGAGTTGAGCCGGCCCTAGATGGAGGAAGGGGCGCTGACCCTAGGTCTCCAATGGGCGCCGGCCCTAGGTGGGGAGAAAGGATGGAGAAGAGGAGTCGCTATCCGCTTCTTCTTCTTCGTGTTCGGGTTCTCCTTCTTCTTAATTGCCCACGCCAACTTCAAAGGGTGGAACTCCTTTTTGCGCCGGCCCTAGAGGACCTAGGGTGCGCCGGCCCTAAGGAAAGAAGAAGAGAAGGAGGAGAGAAGAAAAGAAAGAGAGGGAGAGAATAATTAATCTCTTAATTACTCAATTGGAATTAAGGGCTAGCCTTTGGTTCCTTTATATAGTAGCAACTCCTTTGCTAAGTCTCCCTCTAAACCGAATTAACGGAATTAGTTATAAGAAATTTATCTTATAAATTTTCTTATTGCTTATTCCTTTTAAGCCTAGTTTTATTATAACTAATTTATAATAAAACAAATTAGTTATCATAAGAAATTTATCCTATAAATTTTCTTATGAATTTTATTATAACTAACTTTATAATAAAACTAATTATTTATCATAAGAAATTTATCCTATAAATTCTTATGAATTAATTCCGTTTAAACCAAGTCTTTATTATAAACTAATTTATAATAAAAACTAATTCTTCTTCTCTTTAAATTATGGAATAAATTTTATAAGAAATTTATAAACTTTCTTATTATGGATAAATCAATTCATAATTGATTTTATAAAATTAAAATGAACCAACTCATGGATAATTTTAATCTTCCATAAAAGAATAAATTTCTACAAATTTTATTTATATAAATTTCTTTATACAAATTTATTTATCCATAATTTATAAAATAAATCGCGCTAGATTTATTTTATTAATTAAACCAAAATTAATTGGTTTTTCTCCTCTTTATTGGCCGGCCACCAAAGGGGGGGTTTGGCACCCTCTTTGGCCGGCCAAACCAAGCCGGATCGCCGCGAATTAAACTGATTTAATTCGCCCAAAAAGCCTTCAAAAGACTTAGCCATTTTTAGCTTCCATTGCGCCTCTGACCAACTCAGATTCGACTTATTTTTCTTGATCGGAAAATCCAATTTTCAACTCGTTTTAAATCTCTCGGATTACTCGTAGTGCGTGTGACTAAATAGGCTTTCGATTTATGTTGGCCGTCTATAATCAACAAATTATAGAACGATCATGAGTGACACCTAGTAGTACATCATGATCCCCAATTAATCGAAAGATCAACGGTTTGACACCAGAAGAAATTATTCTGAAACCCTTCAGCAGCTCTAATGAATCATGCCCCATTCCCTTCACCACCTTATACCCACTTGGTTCAGGACACGGTCTATGGTGTCAGTCCCCACTAGGCTGACTACGTCACACCTAGCCCAAGTAATGTCTTACTCGTCCTTTGGATTTCTAATTACTCTCATGTATTTTAGAGACTCTCACTCTAAACATGATATGCTCTGGCCAGAGGCTTTGAGTAACAATCCGACGATAGGCCTGGGTATACATCTCCTCGCAAGGAGTGGTGAATCCTTTGTAGGCTGTTCAAACATCTTCGGGCACTTCGGCTTATACCCGATCATCCTGGGTCCACACCTCCTTGGAGATGCTTGCTTAAGATGTCAAAGTATAAGTCTCCATGACCAAGATGACTTGAACACCGGATGTCAAAGGAACATCGCACTTAAGCCGCAGTAAGATCTTCATTGACATATCTACATGTAGATTCCCATATGAAGTCTTACAGCTAGTCACTCCAATGAACTAGTTCCCTTAACTAGCATCCATGTTTATCTCCGGACATTCCAATGTCACCAGCCAGTGAGAATCAGCTGATTAGAGAATAACCCATGCTAGTCTCAACAGAATTGATAGTGTCCGTTTTTATCAATTCATCGACTAGGGATATTTTCAATACTTCACATTTGCGCATTTAGAGATAATCACTAGTTGTGATCTCATCACAAATTCTCTTATGCTGTGAGTTGTATTGCGGACATTCAGTAGATGAGTTTAAGATCCCAATCAAATACACAAGCATGTATACTCAAATAGTGAATTATCATTTATTAATATAAATGTTTTACAATCATAAGGTGATTGCCTTAGGACACTTCTCTCATATCACTAACAAACTCCCACTTGGCCTAATGCCAATCGCTACGGTATCCAATACCACAGGCTCTAACATGACCCTCAAACATGCTTTGAGGCAAGGCCTTAGTTAAAGGATCCGCTATATTCCTTTCAGTGGGAACTCTCTCAATTTGTATGTCATTCCTACTTATAATCTCTCTGATCAGATGATAGCGGCGAAGCACGTGTTTGGATCGCTGATGAGACCTTGGTTCCTTTGCTTGTGCAATAGCTCTATTGTTGTCGCAGTAAACCGGCACTGCATCATCAATGGTTGGAACCACACCAAGTTCGGAGACAAACTTCTTGATCCATACTGCTTCCTTTGCTGCTTCCGAAGCTGCGATATATTCCGCTTCCGTGGTGGAATCCGCTACAGTGTCTTGTTTGGAACTTTTCCAACTTACTGCACCTTCATTCAAAGTAAATACGTATCCAGACTGCGATTTGGAGTCATCCTTATCTGTCTGGAAACTGAAATCTGTATACCCACGTATTACCAAATCTCCTTCTCCATATATTAGGAACACATCCTTAGTTCTTCTTAAGTACTTAAGGATTGTCTTAACAGCCGCCCAGTGATCCATTCCTGGATCCGACTGGTATCTGCTTGTGACGCTCAAAGCATACGATACATCAGGCCTAGTACATAACATAGCATACATGATAGATCCTATCGCGGATGCATAGGGAATCTTATTCATGCAAATCCTCTCGTCTTCTGTGCGCGGACACATAGACTTCGAAAGGTTGATCCCATGCCTAATGGGAAGGTAACCTTTCTTGGATTCCGACATGCTAAACCTTTTTAGCACTCGGTCTATTTATGTAGACTGCGAAAGGCCGAGCAACCGTTTTGATCTATCTCTATAGATTCTAATCCCAAGGATATAGGTTGCTTCTCCCAGGTCTTTCATGGAGAAAGTTTTGGATAACCAAATTTTAACTGTCTGTAAGACTGAAATATCGTTTCCTATAAGTAAGATTTCGTCGACATATAATACTAGGAATACGACTGCATTCCCACTAACCTTTTTGTACACACAAGGTTCGTCAGGATTTTGTGAGAAATCAAACTTTTTTATTGTCTCATCAAAACGGATGTTCCAGCTCCTAGATGCTTGCTTCAGTCCATATATGGATCGTCGAAGCTTGCATACCTTGGTTTTATCAACTGATGTGAAACCTTCAGGTTGTATCATGTATACGTCCTCAAGCAGGTTTCCGTTAAGGAAAGCTGTTTTCACATCCATTTGCCAAATCTCATAATCATAATGAGCTGCTATGACTAGGAGCATCCGAATGGATTTAAGCATAGCTACTGGCGAATAGGTTTCGTCATAATCAATTCCTTGCTTCTGACGATATCC
>JAGFNQ010009823.1:0-52681 GCA_024364735.1 Boesenbergia rotunda | reverse complement strand
TGAAAAAAATAATAGAATATATTTGTATACATGCCAACATAAAACTTCATTGACTGATAAAAAAGATAGGCACTTATTACCCAATTCGCTCCAAGTCTCATAACTTTGTTCTTTCTCAAGTTCTAATGGAGGGAATTGAAACAACAAGTTGTATATAATATGAACAGCAAAGTCTACCTTACTGCAAATAACAAAAATAAGAAGGAATATTAGCTAGCTACTACATAGAATGTGATAGTATCTGCAACATATTATTGTTCAAAAAATAAAAGAAATGCAGGATGAACAACATCACTTACAGAAATGAAATACAAAGATGACAACGAAGGATTGACAAAGGGTAAACGAAATTAGTTAAAATCTAGTTAGCTTTGGTATTGAAATTTCAATGTGTTGAAGCGCAATTACCCAAAAGAAGTCAGAATAACATCATCGTCAACCTTAAAGATAAGTAGTTTCCACAGTCAATGCTATAAAACACAATGAAAGATTCAAGATTGCCGAAAACTACAAGAACATGATCATCAATGATGACGTAAATAGGATATATATTGCAGCTTATACTGAAACTAGTAGCTCTCATGCATTCTGTTAACATCAAAAGAAGCCACGGCCGTAGAATAGCTGGAGTGATGAGTAGATGGTTATTTAGGCTGCAGTGCCATTTGTACAGGAGTATGCTCTGAGACGTAAATGTTGTGATTAGACCAACCAGAAATTCCAACCATGTTCCTCTCACATTGAGATATCCTTTCTCAACCAAATTATAGTAGTAAAAATGCAAACTGTGTTTTTGATCCTAGAGAGAGAGAGAGAGAGAGAGGAGCACTATTTAATTTTCCTTTGTGCTGTGAGTTACTCATATAGCCTATCACTTAGCGGCATAAAGGATTGGTTGTTGTTGTTATTGTGAGTTATTCAAATAATACAAAACATAACTATGTTCTTCAATGAACAATTGCCCCTAACCATAGCTTTTTTTGCACAGTAGTACAATTTTACTAAGAGATGCAGACTCTGGCATGTAGGCGGGCCCGCATAGATGGAATAAACATTGCTTCATGATGATGATTATGATACAGAATCCAGCATAAATCTTATCAACAAACCATTAAAATTTTGGAGCTTACCGAGCTTTAGATAGATCTTCATCATCGACATTACCAAATTCTGTTGGAAAAGAATTTGTAAGCAACAAATGACATGAACATACAAATTGGTGTGAACTTCCTTTACAATGAGATAGTAGATGCAATTACCGCTCATAATTCTTGATTCCAAGTTCTTAATAATCTTCTCCATGCATGTATAGGTAAAATATCTGGCAGAAAAAACAATAAATTTTAATTTGCCCCAAATCAGTCTAAATATGTGACAGTTAATAATTGACAGAAGGTATATGAATATTCAATCATTGGAACAAATAAGAAAAGAGATAGTAATTAAGATATACGAAAAAGAAGGGAAGTGTATACTGTCACTCAATGTGAACATTTTTGAAAAAATTCAAATATGTAGACCAATTAAAATCGCTAAATAACAAGCTACAAGTTGAATTGTTACAATATGAAAGCAAGGCCAAATCATCGACATCAATATCAAGAACAAGAAAATAATAACCAAGAGGAGGAAAATAACTCTTAATAAATGTACTTTTGACTGTATCTTTGTTCCATTTCTCTAATTTTCCTTGAGTACTGGAATAGGGTCAGAAAAAATCAAGATAGTAAAGACCCTTGAAAAAAATGTCTTCAATATATTCTTTCTGATGAGGACCAAGAGAAATTTCAGATGACAACCAAAATGAAAAAGGCCGGTCAATAACTATGAGGTTGGTTGACAGACCATTTCAATGCTAAGTTTGTCAGCAGTATTGAAGTGAGCACAAACAAAAGTGTTGGCATTGTTGTTGTCTTAACTATATATACAACAATTTGAATACATCTTGCAAAATAAGCACAAATGATAATCATTTATGTTTTTTGAACCTATAAACAGATGATACATGGTAAAATTCTAATACATGTGAACTTCAGACAACAAATAAGAACAATCATCAGCAAAGCTTAAAGGCTAAACCATACCGAATATCTATGTACTTGAAATACTTTGATCCAAGCAAGTCTATTAAAGGGTCAAGAGCAGATGTAGAACTTACCTGCAGAGAATTTAAAATTTTGAAAATTAAAAAATGGCTATGTGGCTAAAAGAGTTTCAAATGATGCAGTTTTGTCATGCAAAACATGATGAAACTTGAAAAATCGGCACTAGTTAGCAGAAACAGTAGAAATAGACCAAACTATAGCATAAGAAGCAAGGCAAACTACTGACAGCCATACTAATCATGTTTATGTGCTTGATTTGACAATCATAATTCATTCATGAGTTAAGAAACCTACCATCACAATGCACGCTTAGAACAAAGTACTACTTAAGTATAATCAAGTTTCCATCAAACAAATTCGAAGGAAACAACCAAAATTTTGATAGTCAAAATAATATAAGAATTATCTTTCAATTATTACTTTGCTTGGAATACCACTTGCATGATCTAGGGTATATGTTATTTGGTAAGGCAATACTCAGTAGAATCTTCTGACAATGACCAAAAAACAATCTCATGCTTATCTCTGCTGCTAATTATGGAGCAATCGAAATAAGAATTCCTATTTCAGGCATACCAAATTGAAACTATGATAAATTCTGCAGGTGAACTTATATTTCCACTCTATTCAATCATACTGTTTAACTCACTCAGAAGCCTCCAGCCTAACTGGATTGAGATGTCTGCAGACAGATTAATCAAGATAACAGTTCTCGTTACGAAATTGAGGTTATTCAATGTGTCACGTGTGGCATTTGCATGAACAAACCCAGCAAAAAACATAGTCAAATGACAAATACCAAGCAAGGAATGATGCAACTTTAGAAAGATAACTGGATAAGTATCAGAAAAACAGGGAGAACTATCAACTTTCTGATAATTAAATAATTAATAATACTATTCGTTCAATGGGACTATATATTATCCGTGCAATATACAGTTAAAGTCTATTTTCAGAAGTGAAGTGGATTGGGAAAACCGACTTACAATTCCATGCAGAAACCTGTTATAAACACCAAGTTGGAACCTTCCGTCCTTTCCCAACTTGACAAAATCCATTATTGCCTCCAAAGCAACATCCTGATGTGAGTCCGTGACAGGAAAAAATCAGACCAAACGCATAGGCTTCTATACAAACACTATTTAAGCAAACGATATAAAAAAGGGTGCTTACCCTGATGGCGTCTGCAGATTGTTCTGACACGGCGATCTCAATAAGCTTGTCCACGAAATCATCCAACCTCTGCCTTATCCAGACCTTATAAACCAACTCGGGGTCTTTCTCCTCTCCATCAAATGCGCGTGCCTCGGAGCGGTTGCGCGGGACGGACGAGGTGGAAGGAATCTCTCGGAGAAGCGGGAGGAAGAACGACTGGAGCGATACGAGGGACTCTATGGCGAGGTCGAGGGGAGATGCAGGAGAGAGGAAGGAGATGAGGACGGGGAGGTTGTTGATGTGGGCGCGGGAGGAGAGGAGCTGGTAGCCGAGGGTTTTGACGTCGTCAAGCGACAGGGAAAAACCGCTACTCGAATACTCTTTCTTGGTTTTCTTCTTCTTCTTCGTGCTCTCGCCGGCTTGGGGCTTCGTCCGCTTCTTCGACGTAAGAACGGAAGCCATGGCCGACGGGGAGAGAGACAGCACGAGCTCTGCGGAAAACCGAAGTTGGGTTTTTTGTTAGGGTTCTACGATACGCTTTGATGTAATATTGTCGACCGGGAGGTCCAATCCGGGCGGTCGCCGGTTTCGTATCACCGGTTCAGAAACTACCCTCGTATTGATCATTTGATCGCATCCATTTAAAATAAAATTCTTTTCAATATTATATATCAAAATTGTTTGTTAAATAATTAACACGTAAATTGATCACTAGTTCTAAAATTACTATATCGGAAGAATAATTAATTATTATTTAGATATCTATAATTCGATCTTTAATTACGATATATTTTATAGAAATTTTTTTTTAAATAGGATACAAACTCTGAGAAGTTGAGCTTCTAGACCATCCATTGTAAGCACTTTCTAATTTATCCTAGCGGCCAATAAAATTTTTTTTATGGAATCGAATCGAATCAGAGGTTGAAAAAACCTCAAAAAAAAATAAAAAAATAATATAATAAATACGAGTTGAAACCACTTAAAATATATTTAAACAGAATAATTGAATCTTCATTGTGACATATTTATAAAAAAAATCTTGAAACAAGAGGTATAAGCATATAATATTAAACTTTTAAATAATTCTTTATGAATATTTTTTGATTTATCTATCTATTTCATGATAACTTTCTATAGAATTAAATAATGATCTATCTCCTCCGTGTTGATCCTGGAACGAATTGACGTGAACATTAGGGATGAGCGATTCACCTTTATTGCCCCCAAATAGTGATCTATTAGATATTATCTTGCTCATTATTTTTTTATAGAATAATTGAAATAGCAATTACTTCACAAAAATAAAATGTAAAAAATAAGGGGAAAAGGTTTAATTTGATATGAGAAAAAATAAAGCAAGTACAACAGTAAGCGGGCCTTATAATGGACATGAGATTTATTGGGCCATTTCGTCCGCAATTGAAGCACATAAGCCCATCTTTAAAGAGCAAATACGATCACCGCCGCAATGCAAATTCTGCATTGGACGATTAGAAGCCGTTTTTTCCGCTTTATAATCGGTGCTAGGGTTTCTGGTTCTATGTATAAATACCTACCTTCCGTATTGTCGCGCAACTCGATTTCGTGTTCTAACTTGTTCTACAAATTAGGGTTTCCGGCTCGGCTTCCTTCGTTCTGGTAGTCGTTATCCTTTATGGCAAGCAAAATTTCTCAGCTTTCAGGTGCAAAGTTTTCGTTGTTCTTTTTTCTGACTTCATAAATTCGCTAATTTTTCCGTTTGATGATATGGAAGATCGATGGAAGTTATCTAGTTGACGTGACGATCCTTTCCCCAAATGATCGACTGTGAACACAGTGAGCGTCTTAATCTTTTCTGCTGTATTTTGAGTAGAAAAACCAAGCCAGGATTCTGATCTCTCTTCCTAATGCTTCTCCGTCTTTTAATGTTTTTTCTCCGATGTCCAGATAATTATATGATTATGGTGAGATGATGAGCCTTTCCCCGGATGATCGACTGTGAACATGCGGAGCGCTGTTTTTCTTCTCCTTTGAGGAGATCAAGCCAGGACTCTGATCACCATTTACTTCAAATGAATAAAAATCTTTTCAAATTCGATCTTTTATATAATTGTTTGTGCAAATTTTAGATGATCTTCATTCAAACGGAACATCCGCTTTGATTGTTTAATAGCAATATCATTGGGTGTAGTTCCTTCGTTTTCGAAAATTGCATACGTTCCTTAGGTCTCTTTAGACAAAGGATAACACATTTTGGTGACGGGGGATATTTTTCCGGGTGAAAATATCCTCTATTCGTTGGAGCAAACAAATCATGTTTGTATATTCCAGAGTAAACGTCACATAAAGAGTCTTGGGATGTTGATGGATCTTCCTTGGTTTCCTAGGAGTGAGTTCCTCCCTCTCGAGACGGCCTCATATTCCATCGCCTGGAATAGCAGCGTCGCTGCCATTACATCCCGGGATTGGCCATGAGACATATATTTCCATTAAGATTCTTTTGTTCTTGGATTAAAAAAGCTTAATTTTTGTTAAGCTTTTGATGAAACATCCAATATTTGATTTTCATTACCCCTTCAATCTCTATATTTCTAACCAATTCGTTCGAGCAATTGCTTCTCTGATGCTTTTGTCTCTGTTTTGTTATCGTCCTATCTTGGAGTCCTATCTTGGAAAGATAAAGCTGAGGTAGGCAACAACCAAAATTCATGGAAGAGGTTGTTCACTAATTCTTGATTTAGTTTAATATATACCTCGGTTGCTTGTTCTTGTTCTATGTTCGACAGGGTCATCGCGGTAACAGTGACTACGTCTGAAGGTGAAGCTTTTATTCAATCAATTCGCATGTGTTCTTGCTGAGAGGTTTCACCACCATTGAAACTCGCCACCGCTCTCCTCTGAAGCATATTGTTATTCGTGTCGCCACTCAAATTTTCTGATATTAGTGCGCTGGTGGTGCTCGATTTTGGACGTCTGTGGCCATGCAATTTAGCAAATGTTATTCTAATAGCTGGTTTGGTTTAATTTGTTCTCTAATTCGTTTGTAGTGATACTTGAGAGTATGTTCAAATGATTTCAAAAAAGTTGTATTTTTCTTTTGGCAGCTCATTGTTAAATCCTTCATCAATCTAAATGTTCTATTGGAGCAATACACTGTGTTTTTTCAGCAATTTTATTAATCTTGCCCACTCAGAAATAGTTTAAAATATCGGTAAATTGTCATAGGCTCCCCAATAGCCCTTTGAGATTTACATTTACTCCTCACACAAGTTTGTCTTTGTTTTTACTCCCTGATGGAACTGAGTATAAAAGGGTGAAAATTGAGTATACATCAGTGAAAACTGAGTATAAAAGAGTGAAACTTGAGTATAAAAGAGTGAAAATTGAGTACATGGGTATTGATGTGGTGGATGCAATCTGTCATACTTAATTTTCTAACTTTTATACTCACTTTTCTTTAAATAATACTCACCAAATATCCCATCAGGGACTGCATGCAAAGAAATATTTGTGTAGGGATTGCATGTAAAGTTTTGGTAAGTAGGGAGTTTAGGAAAATTTATCCTTAAAATATCATTGTTTATTTTGAAAGTAACTGAAGAATCTTTATGGTCCACTTGAATATATGAATTTGATAGGTGATAATTAAGATATTTGAGAAAATTATTATATACATATTAAAATAAAAATGAAAAAATTAACTAATATTTTTAATAATAAAAATGAGTAAAGTGTGGAGTGGAGAGGTGAACTTGAATATGCATAAGAAATTTGAGTATAAAATTTAGAAATTTGAGTATACAAGGTTGTATCTACCACATTAAGAAATTGTATACTTAAATTTCCTAAATTAGTACTAAATCTCAAATAATTTATACTTAAATCTTTACAATATTTACTCAATTTTGACTCTTTCATCCTTTGGTTTATACTTTTAAGGAGGAATTGGTAAGGAATTAAATTTCAATTTCTTTCAAACCCTCCAAAATAAATCAGACCTCTTTAGGTCTGATTTGGGAAGGGAATTTCCTTAAAAAATTTAAATTACTAATTCACCTTTTCTAATAAAACAAATCAGCAACGTTTCGGACTGCCACAACCCTCCTCCCTGCTCAACCTTTTCTCTCCTCTTTTCTGTGCTCTTCTCCCACGAATTTGCCTGCGCTGCTCAGATCTTTGCCTGCTCGCTGCTCAAGCACAGAACGCCTCTCAGTTCTGTCTATTTTTTTCATGGCAGTTCATTTTCGAGCTCATTTTTGTGTTGCAACTCCCACAAGCACAGATCTGTACTCTTCTCCCACAAGCACAAATCTGCGCTCTGTTTTTTTTTTTGTTTCTTTTGTCGTCTATTTTTTTTCATGGCAGTTCACTTCATTTTTTTCTGAATCACCACATTGAATACAAACAGATTTGTTAATAGTCGCTGTAATGGTTTTGAGACGCCCAAGTAGCTGTCTAAAAAAATTTTCATTGCAGTGTTTGAATTAATTCACTTCGTAATGGTACTGAAAAATTTGTTTCCATTAGTTTTCTAAAAAAAAAATTTAGACATGCAACTGTTTGAATACAAACTTCGTTTTTCATTGCATGTAATGGTTTTGAATACAAATCGAGTGAACTACTATTAATCATTACAACTACTATTAACAAATCTATTTATAAAAAGTAGCTGCAATGGTTTCCATTAGTTTTGTCATTTTTAGATACTACAATTTTGTTATCATGAAAATTAATTCAAAATGAGGCAATTTGAAGGACATGCAATCTTAGCCATAGTTACTTATGCGAGTTATTTAGCTTGCATGCAGTATATGACTCGACATGTGTCTCGTATCGAAAGACCACCTACTCAATCACAATGATATAATAGAGATCAAGTGCGCTGAGAATTGATGGCTAAATTAGAAGCACATTATAACTCACGCTCTGTAATACATATGAGTTATGATGCTTTCACTCGATTAGTTGCAATATTTCGTGGAAGAGGACTTCTGAGGGATAATCAATATAGTTTTGTTGAAGAACAAGTTGCTAAGTTTCTACATATTTTAAGTGGTCAAGCATGTGTTCAGTCAGAAAGTTTCTTCTTTCGTCGGTCTACTGAGACCATTAGTCGTCATTTCCACCAAGTTCTTAGAGCTTTAATAACACTTCAAGATCAAATGTTAGTCCGACCGAATGGTTCTACTATCTCACCATAAATACTCAACAATGGAGGAAGATTCTATCCATACTTTAAGGTATTTTTAATACAAATATTGTTTGGAATTTATATTTATAATGACACATGATAATGATTACTTGTTTATGTTGAAACTTTTAGAATTGTATCGGTGCAATAGATGAAACACATATCCGAGTTAAGGTTTCAAAAGAAGAAGTGTCAAGATATAGAAGAAGGGAAAACTATCCTACAATATTGAATATATTGGCAGCTTGTACTTTTGACTTGAAATTCACATACATATACCTGGGTGGGAGGGATCAGCTTCAGATTCAAGAATTTTAAATTACGCGTTAAGTAGAGAAGATAATCTACATGTTCCTCAAGGTATTAAGATTTTCATAAATTTGTTTCAGGGCTATTTAAAATTTTTCAGAATTTTTTATATAAATATTTTAAATTCTATTTTTTAGGTAAGTTCTACTTGGTCGATGCTGGATATATGTTGAGGTCCACATTTATCACTCCATATCGAAGCACCTGATATCATTTGAAAGAATATTCTCGACATCCCCCTGAAAACCTAAAAGAGTTATTCAACTTAAGACATTCTTCGTTACGCAATGCAATTGAAAGAGCTTTTGGTGTCTTGAAGCATAAGTATCCAATATTAAAAGAGATGTCTAGATATCATGCAAAGATAATGAGTGAAATTGTTTTAGCATGCTGCATCTTGCACAACTTCTTAGTGGATTTTGATCCATATGAAGAAATTATTGCACAAATTGATAGAGATCTCATGAATAATGAGCCTGAACATGGACTTGCTAATGGAATAATTGCTAGAGGTGAAGAAGGAAGAAGAGGGGAAATTTTGAGAGACTCTATTGCCACACAAATGTGGAATGATTATACTTCTCAACAATATTATTTTTTTTGCATGTGTATTATTGTGTCAAACTTTTATTATTGTGTCAAACTTACCGAACTTTTATTATTGTGTCGAACTTTTATTATTGTGTCGAACTTTTATTATTTGTACTATTGTCGCACAAACGTGTATTATTGTGTCCATTGCTGTGTTTTAATTTTATTGTGTCGAACTTTTATTAAAATGTCCAAATTCCAACAGTTGCAGTATAAATAATTAATTGGATCTCAACGGTATTGGATAATTTTATTGCATGTACTTTAGGTGACGATATGGATGATGAGAAAGTTTTTGAGGTGGAAGGAGGAAATGGTTGTAATGCATACTTCAAGTGGACAACAGAAATGGATGGTGTGATACTTGAAGTTCTTAGGGAGCAAAAGAATAAAAGTCAGAAGGAAGATAGAGCTTTTTCTACTGAAGCATATATGAAGGTGGTAGAGGAAGTTAATGATAAATTTTCTTTGAACATCAACAAAACCAAAATGATGAATCGTCTCAAAACTCTTAAGGAACAAATGGTGCTAGCAAAAGAAATTGAATTGAAAAGTGGAATAGGATGGAATAATTCTTCTAAAACATTTGGGCTCCTCTAGAGGTGTGAAAATCTCTGATAAAGGTATGAGTATTCTATTTCATTTCCTATAATATAGTTGGTAGCTTCTTCCTTGCACATGCTTGTTTACGAATTTTCTTATTGTGATTTCCTTTTGTTATAGGCCAATCTAAGGTTCAAAAATATCAAAGGAAAATCCCTTCATCACCTGGGCATTCTCAGAGAGATATATGAGAAAGATGTAGTAACCAAAGCTCAAGCTGAGAGTGCTAAAGAAAAGGTGCAAAGATGGGAAAGGGAGGATGCTAATATTAGTATCGATGAAATTGATGAGATGCAAGCAAACAATCAGGTTTATTTGGAGAATTATACGCAATCCTTGATTCTGAAAGTATGCCATCAACACCAGGATCACAATTTGGAGCATCAAATCCATCTGTACCTAATACTTCAGTTGCGAAAGGTAAAAAAAAGAAAAGCACTAATGACAAATGAGTACTCATCCGATTTAAAAAAGGTGTCTTCTGTAGGACCGGTGCCGTCGATAGAGGGGGGGTGAATATCGATCGTGAAATCTTTCGTAAATATTTCGTAAGACTTCTGGACTCAGAGCGTTAGTGCAGCGGAAACATAAAAATAAAATAAAAGAAAGCAAAGCAGGGGACACGGCAGGTTTATTTACTTGGTTCCCAACCCCCCAGGGTCAGTACGTCCAAGGCCTATGTACTCGGCGTTGAGTCCACTAATAGTCTCCTTTCCGAAATTTCCGGAGGCGGAGAAACCCGACTTACAGTGCAATATTACAAGCAATAATATGGAAAAATAAATACTGTAATTAATTGCAAACCAAACACAAAGTGTGAAGTTCGGCCGATCTGGACCCAAAGTGTCGCGCACTTCCTCCTGGAGCCTCCCGATCGCAGAACCTCGTCTTTAGCGCATTGTCGTCAGTCGGAATGAACAGATTCGAAGTTGGAAAGTGTGTTGGAAGCAGAGGGGTCGAAGCCCCTTTTATAGCCCTCCTGGGGGCGCCCTGGTCGACGGGGGCGCCCCGGAAGACTCGGTCAATTCTTATCTTCACGCCTACTTCGCCGCAGGTGATAAGAACTTTGACCAGGACGCCCCGGATGACCCGGGCGCCCCCTTGAGGGCTTATCCTGTGTTCTGGCTTCGAAACAGCAAAACAGCTACTAATCAGGGCGCCCCGGACGCTCCGGGCGCCCCGGTTGACACCTGTTCTGCAAACACACGTTTGCTGCATGTATAGTACTGCCTGGGGGTGCCCCGGACGCTCCGGGCGCCCCGGTTGACACCTTTTTTGACTGCATCACGAAACTGCATGTTTTAGTACTACCTGGGGGCGCCCCGGACGCTCCGGGCGCCCCCAACAGCCTTTTTCAGCAACTTGCTTTGTCTCCGGTTCTTGGTACCTACAAGATACACAAATACAAAGCACATATACATACAATGTTAGGCTTAAGGACTTGGTTCGGACTTTGGATTGGCACGCAATTCTAGGTCGAACCGACGCAAACTCCTACCCCCAAGAAAGCGCCTTTCACCTACTCCTTTCAGGAGATGGTTGCCGCCCGGTCCTTCGGGTGGACTTTTGCCTAGCCGCCCTTCGCTAGGTCTTGGATACCAAGCATCCCTTCGCTTGGTGCCTAGCAGCCCTTCGTTAGGTCTTGTTTCCCTGACAGCCCTTCGTCAGGTGCCCAGCAGCCCTTCGCTAGGACTTGTTCCCCTGACAACCCTTCGTCAGGTGCCTAGCAGCCCTTCGCTAGGACTTATTTTCCTGACAGCCCTTCGTCAGGTGCCTAGCAGCCCTTCGCTAGGTCTTTTCTTTCTGGCAACCCTTCGCCAGAGCCTAGCAGCCCTTCGCTAGGTCTTTTTCGTTCTGGCAGCCCTTCGCCAGAGCCTAGCAGCCCTTCGCTAGGTCTTAGGGTTTCCATGCCTAGCTTAACTAGGACTTTTCTCAGGCTTAGGTTACTTCTCCTTCGCTCCCCTTTGTCTGTTCAACATATTACTGACTTAAGTACATTGTCAAACATTAAAACACATAAAGGAGAACATCATTGATGCAACTTGCACCAACAATCTTCCCCTTTTTGATGTTTGACAATAACTTAAGTTAGATTGGTTTAAGGGGCTAAATTGCTATCCTTGGGATAGAATAAAAGGTATAGGTTTTGGGAGAGTAAAAAATATTCTAACTGAAAAAATTCTAACTTAAGCACTCTCTCCCCCTTTGTCATGCATCAAAAAAACTTGCATCAACAATAAAAAACTTTGAATTTTTGTTTTGAAAATACTTAGTGCAATTTTGTTTTTAAAAAATTGCATAAATTTGAAAAATGCTCTAGGTTTAAAATATAAGTACTTTGAAAAGATGATTTGTAAGGAGTGCAAGTACTTTTAAAAGATTATTTAAATCCCTTTTTGAAAAAATATAAGTATATTTTTTGAGAAATTAAGTACTTAACAATACATTTGAAAATATTTTTTTTTAAAATTAAGAATATTGGTTTTGAAAGACATAAGTATTTTTTTTTTGAAAATATTTTACTTGATTGAGTTTCTTTTCCAGTCTGACACCATCCTAGGAAACCTTGTTGACCACAAGGGCATTTCTTAAGTGTCCTGGAAAGTTTTCAAACAAGTAAATATTATTATAAATTTTTAAGAAAAATGATAATATTTCATAAAGTATGTGCTGAAAAACTGTGTGAATTTTGAAGATCTAATATTTTACTTAACTTGGTCTATTTTCCAGTCTGACACTATCCTAGGAAACCTTGTTGACCACAAGGACATTTCCTAAGTGTCCTGGGAATTTTCCAACCTAAGTAACTATTATTTCAAAATCATTTCATAAGTCACACAAATTTTAACAAGTGGTATTGTGAAAAATATAGATTTTTAGTATTTTAAAAGCATGTAATTGAATAATTCTTTTAATTTGACCTCCCCCTAAACTTGACTCAGTCCTGGGAAGCTTGTTGACCACAAGTACTCTTCCTTTGAGTCTTAAGGTTTGATTCAAATCAAAGAAATTTTCTAATAATAAAAAATAGTTTAAGACTTGAAAAAAATTTGACTCAGACTCCCCCTAAATCTGACACATCCTAGGAGTCCTTTTTAGATTATGAAGTGGACCTTCCTCTGTGTCTTTAGGGTTTATCAGAATCAAAAGAACAGGTAAACATTTGATTTTTGCAATAGGTAAAATCTTTTTCGAAGAGCCACAAGTGATAATGATTAAAGCATGATTTTCGAAAAGATATTTTCAAATAATAGTAATGTTTTTAAAGTGCAGTTTGAAAAATATGAAAAGCACTCCCCCTGCATTAATGCCGTTTGACTCTATCTAAGTACCCTAAGGAACTTTAGTGTTGTCCTAAGAGGCTTGTGTCTAATTGCGTGAGTCAATCAATTTTTGAAAACAATATACCTTTTTTGAAAAATGTGTAATATATATAATCAATCAGACAAGCATGAATTCCATAAAAACATTATTATGTTAAAGCTCTATTTTGAAAAATATATTTTTAGGAAAATATTCTAACAATTTTGAAAAATATTTTTCAATTCATTAGTCCTTAACATCTCACCCATTTTAGATATATCAAAACAACAAGCATGATTGCCTTATAGGTATATTGTGAGATGCTTGAATCATTTTCCATAAATTATTAAATCTAAGATTTAATTGAAATTTGTGTTAGATTCGAATTTGACAAAAGACAATTTGAATTTGAATTTCAGAAATTGGCTTTCAGGTCTTGGCGAGGCACTAGGCCTTCTTTAGCCGTAGCCTTATGAGATCATCCACCCTTTCCTTGACAAAGCCTTTTAATGAAATTTCATTTTCAAATTGAATTAGGTCATTTTCTGGTCTAACTAGCTTGGGTCTTGGATCGGTAGCTTCAGCTGGTGTCACTAGTCTAAAGAGACCAAGTAGACTTGATCTTATTAGAGTTGGTTTCCCCAACGTACTATCATCTCACCTCCTCCCAATACTATGTTGCCAAATTTCAATTATCTTTTTCTTATGACCTTTCTAAATTATGCATAAAATTTAAATATGAATGACATGTCATATATTTTAAGGAAAATAGCAAATGCATGGCATGGCAATTATGCATGAGTCAAACAAGTCAAGGCATTTTATTTTTGTTTCTAAAAATGTATCAAATTCTCGATTTGATACATATCGTGTGAACCTGCGAATATGTCAACCCACTTTGACATATTTGATTTTATTGAATTAATTGTTGCGGTTTGGGTAAGGTTTTAGTTTGGTTCAGGTTTAAGTGATTTAAGATCTTGATTGGATTTAGTTGAATTAAAATTGAGTTAACTTGAATTTAAGTGAATTAAGGTTGAGTTAATTTGAATTTATTTGAATTAAAGTGAATTAAGGTGAATTAATTGAATTAAAGAGAATTAATTTGAATTTAATTGAATTAAAGTGAATTAATTTGAATTTAATTAAAGTGAATTAATTTGAATTTAATTGAATTAAAGTGAATTAATTTAAATTTAATTGAAGTTTAAGGTGAATTAATTGAATTTAATTGAATTAAAGTGAATTAATTTGAATTTAATTGAATTAAAATGAATTAATTTGAATTTAATTAAAGTGAATTAATTTGAATTTAATTGAATTAAAGTGAATTAATTTAAATTTAATTGAAGTTTAAGGTGAATTAATTGAATTTAATTGAATTAAAGTGAATTAATTTGAATTTAATTGAATTAAAGTGAATTAATTTGATTTAATTGAATTAAAGTGAGTTAATTTGAATTTAATTGAATTAACTTGAATTTAATTGAATTTAATTGAATTAAATTGATTAATTTGAATTATTTGAATTTAATTGAATTAACTTGATTAATTTGAATTATTTGAATTTAATTGAATTAAATTGATTTAATTGAAGTTTAATTGAATTAAATTGATTTAATTGAAGTTTGATTGAATTAAATTGATTTAATTGAAGTTAAATTGAATTAAATTGATTTAATTAAAGTTAAATTGAATTAATTAAGATTTAATTGATTTAATTGAATTAATTAAGATTTAATTGAATTAATTGAATTAATTAAGATTTAATTGATTTAGCTGAATTAATTAAGATTTAATTGAATTAATTGAATTAATTAAGATTTAATTGAATTAATTGAATTAATTAAGATTTAATTGAATTAATTTGATTAATTAAGATTTAATTAACAGTTGTGGGTTTAAATTTATCATTTTCATTATTTCAAAAATTTCTTCTTCATTTTTATCTTTCTTTTCGAGTTTTTCTATTAATTTTGATTTATTTGATCCTTTGTAATTTTCATTAATTATGACCCTAATCTTAGAAAATTCAATTTCCTCCTCACAATTAGATTCATCAATATCTTCAAAGTATGTGGAGTACAACGGGCCACTAGTTAAGCTTTTATAGTAGTCTTCAGGTTTATCTATAATTAAATTATTATCAAGAATAAAATCATTTTTATCCTCGGAATAATTTTCAATTAAATCATGTTTATCCTCAGAATTATCCTTAAGGTTTTCAAATTCGAATTCGGAGTTATTCTTAGGATTTTCGAATTTGAATTCTGAATTATCCTTAGGTTTTATTTTATTTGAATTAAAATTGTCAGAATTAATTTTATCAGACAAATTATTAGAATTAATCTTATCAGAAAGATTATCAGAATTAAATTTAGAAGGATTATCAGAATTAAATTTGTTAATTTCTGAATTTAAATTCTGAATTAAACAATTAATTTCTGATATTTTGGTCACATCTTTAATTTCTAACTTATCATGCAAGAGGCTAATTTTATTGTGCAGTAATTCTAATTTATCAGAAAAATTAACTAAATTATCACTAAATATTGCAGGAAAAAGTTTCGGAACATAAATTTTCCGTACCTTCGTCGGACACTTGTTTCTGTAGTGTCCGTACTTCTCGCATTTGAAGCATTGTACGTGTTCCTTGTTCTTCCGGACTCCTGGCGCTGGTACCTCCTTCGCCACCGGTGGTGTAGACTGAGTCTTACGAGTAGGGCACTGATTTTTATAGTGCCCTCTCTCCCTGCACGTGAAACAAATAATATGCAATTTAAAATTAGACATTAAAAAAAAATTGTACCTGATTCACCCCTGGGCTCCCCCTCAACTCCTGGCGTCTTTGCTCCGTCGGCGGTTAGTCCGGTGAAGAGCAACTTGGCTCTGATACCACTTGTAGGATCGGTGCCGTCGATAGAGGGGGGGGTGAATATCGATCGTGAAATCTTTCGTAAATATTTCGTAAGACTTCTGGACTCAGAGCGTTAGTGCAGCGGGAACATAAAAATAAAATAAAAGAAAGCAAAGCAGGGGACACGGCAGGTTTATTTACTTGGTTCCCAACCCCCCAGGGTCAGTACGTCCAAGGCCTATGTACTCGGCGTTGAGTCCACTAATAGTCTCCTTTCCGGAATTTCCGGAGGCGGAGAAACCCGACTTACAGTGCAATATTACAAGCAATAATATGGAAAAATAAATACTGTAATTAATTGCAAACCAAACACAAAGTGTGAAGTTCGGCCGATCTGGACCTCCGAAGTGCCGCGCACTTCCTCCTGGAGCCTCCCGGTCGCAGAACCTCGTCTTTAGCGCGTTGTCGTCAGTCGGAATGAACAGATTCGAAGTTGGAAAGTGTGTTGGAAGCAAAGGGGTCGAAGCCCCTTTTATAGCCCTCCTGGGGGCGCCCTGGTCGACGGGGGCGCCCCGGAAGACTCGGTCAATTCTTATCTTCACGCCTACTTCGCCGCAGGTGATAAGAACTTTGACCAGGGCGCCCCGGATGACCCGGGCGCCCCCTTGAGGGCTTATCCTGTGTTCTGGCTTCGAAACAGCAAAACAGCTACTAATCAGGGCGCCCCGGACGCTCCGGGCGCCCCGGTTGACACCTGTTCTGCAAACACACGTTTACTGCATGTATAGTACTGCCTGGGGGTGCCCCGGACGCTCCGGGCGCCCCAGTTGACACCTTTTTTGACTGCATCACAAAACTGCATGTTTTAGTACTACCTGGGGGCGCCCCGGACGCTCCGGGCGCCCCCAACAGCCTTTTTCAGCAACTTGCTTTGTCTCCGGTTCTTGGTACCTACAAGATACACAAATACAAAGCACATATACATACAATGTTAGGTTTAAGGACTTGGTTCGGACTTCGGATTGGCACGCAATCCTAGGTCGAACCGACGCAAACTCCTACCCCCAAGAAAGCGCCTTTCACCTACTCCTTTCAGGAGATGGTTGCCGCCCGGTCCTTCGGGTGGACTTTTGCCTAGCCGCCCTTCGCTAGGTCTTGGATACCAAGCATCCCTTCGCTTGGTGCCTAGCAGCCCTTCGCTAGGTCTTGTTTCCCTGACAGCCCTTCGTCAGGTGCCCAGCAGCCCTTCGCTAGGACTTGTTCCCCTGACAACCCTTCGTCAGGTGCCTAGCAGCCCTTCGCTAGGACTTATTTTCCTGACAGCCCTTCGTCAGGTGCCTAGCAGCCCTTCGCTAAGTCTTTTCTTTCTGGCAACCCTTCGCCAGAGCCTAGCAGCCCTTCGCTAGGTCTTTTTCGTTCTGGCAGCCCTTCGCCAGAGCCTAGCATCCCTTCGCCAGAGCCTAGCAGCCCTTCGCTAGGTCTTAGGGTTTCCATGCCTAGCTTAACTAGGACTTTTCTTAGGCTTAGGTTACTTCTCCTTCGCTCCCCTTTGTCTGTTCAACATATTACTGACTTAAGTACATTGTCAAACATTAAAACACATAAAGGAGAACATCATTGATGCAACTTGCACCAACATCTTCGGCGATGAAAAATATTGCACAAGCTATTTTAAATACAAGCACTCAAGTTTGGAAACCTGTAGAAACATATGAAGCAGTAGCTAAATTGTGTTTGGAGGATGACAAACTTTTTGATGCTGTTAAATGGCTTAATGAGCATCCTAATCTTATTGGAGCGTTTTTTGGTTTCCCAGAAGAGCTACGCTTGCGATGGTTGGCTAAAAAGTTAGGTTGGTGATTGTTATGTGATGTTGAATGTTGAATGGATTTTTTCCCCCTTTGACTGAATGTTGAATGATGAATGTTGAATGTTGAATTTGAATGTTGAATGTTGAATGTTTCTTCCTGTGGCTTGCTTTTGTTCTTTTTGTTTGGCTCCTTATGATAGAGGCTGCTCATCTTGAAGCTCAAGTAGTGAAATGATGTTTGATTGGAACTAATGGAAAATAACACTCACAACCTAAATTATCGGCATTACTTTGCCTTTTGTTTTGGATGTTAAGTTGATAGGATTGTTGTATATAAATCAGAGCTTTATGTCATGTGATGTTTATCTGTATGCAAAGTTACTTCCTTGGGGATAGGAGGATTGACAACGTAAGGAAATTTTAAGTCTTTTATCTAGACTCTATGATACTTTAAATAATCGTGTGAAGGGCAAGAGGATTGATAATTATCGAGTATGGACTGTGAGTTCTTTATCTAGTTTTCATGTATGTGAGCAATTGATACTCTAAATAGTCGAGTGTAAAGGCACAATTGGTTTTGTCTTGTTTTCCATTCACAAGAATCAGTTTCATTTTATTTACAAACTTTGGCTCTTGTTTTCTTTTGGTGGCTTGGTTCCATTGTCTCATCGATTTAGAATTTATCTGTTATAGGTAGGGAAAATCAGTTCTATGGATTTTCATCGAACAGAAGACCTTCTTGTTACTGCAAGTGAGGATGACTCTATACACTTGTATGATACTGCAAATGCTAAGTGAGTACAGCTACATATCACAAGAAGCATAGTTCTGACCACATTTACTTTACACACCATCCAAGTTCCATTTTATGCTATCCAGATACAACTTAGAGTTGACAAATGGTGCTTCTTTACATTAGTAATTAGCCACTTTCTTTCTGGAACACATGTTATCAAAAAAATTTGTGCATAAACCTTATGATATTCTTCTCATTTAACAGAATGCTTGTGATATCTTTCCATGTATGATAACCGTTGTCTGCGGTATGATAAGATTTGATGATGCTATATTTATTCCATCATGATCATGATCCTAAATATCTAAACTCTGTTCTTTTCTTCTACTAATGAGCTCTATTTATCAGCAAATAACAATATCATTCTTCGTATAATGGTTTTCTTATAATTATATTGGTTTCGATGCACATTGAAGCAAACAAAGAAGAATTTTATTCTTCATTTTGCTTGATGATCTTTGTCCAGCTTTTATATGGGAACTTAGTTTGGCTTCATTTTGCTTGATGATATTTGTTCAGCTTTTATTATTCATTTTTCTTGATGATCTGCATTTTGCTTGAAGAATAAAATGGTAAAAGTATGACAATTGAATTCAATTCTGATTGATTCCAAACATGAGAATTCAATTCAATTATGTTGTTTACTAATTCATTCTAAACATGAGAATTGGAATTAAATTCCGGATGGAATTTAATTCAATTTCTTAAAAAATTTCCAAACAAGATGTCAAGAAGTGAATGCAAAAATTTATCAAATGAGGAGTGCATACAAAGATCAATTTGAGATTTGGGAGTTTTCTGCAATTTAACGATTATCTAACCTTTGATTTTTTTTATAATAATATATTTAATGATTTCATTTTAATATATTCATTTTATAATTTCTTGTATTAATTATCCCTTTTCGCCACCATGGCCAAAAAAAAAAGACGGCCGAGCTTCTTCCACCAGCGTCGCCTCAAAGCCTTAATCGACACCCACTCCCTCTTCTTCGATCGCCTCATGGAGCTCATCCCCACCCGCTACTACCTTCCCCTCAACGAGGACAAACCCTGGTTCCATGGCCTCTCCAAGGTTCAGAAGGCTGCCGGCAAGGCAGATTAATCCCGGGAAAACATTAAGAAATATCGCCGCGCTCGTTTCAACCCCGACCCCGCCAAGTCCACGCCACTCTCGATCGCCTAAAGAGGAGTATAGAGGCCGCGAATGCTTCTGCAGAAAGTGGCGAGGATGAAGAACAAGAAGAAAGCGGCGAGAGTGAGAACGAGGTTGATAACCCCCGTCCGTCCATCTCTGAGGGTCCCTCCCTCACGTACGAGGAGATCCGGCAGCGGCTTCATAAGCGCATTGATGAGCTTCGATCTGGTCGCAATACCCGGGCACAGCTTCTGATCCAGCAGAGGCCGGATAAGGTGGAGAAGAGGAACAAAAATAGGAAGAAGGATGAGAAGGAAGAGGCGACTGAGTCCGGCAAGGGGAATACGAAAAGGAAGATGGCAAACCGTGATGGAGGCGCTGGTGCTCCTGATATCTCATTTGGGAAGATCGATGTAGGCGGCGATGACAATGATAGGAAGAAAAAGAGGAAGCTTTCTAAGAAGCATCATCTGGAAAAGGACAAGAAGCTGGAAGAAGCCAAGAAGGATCCTGAGAAGGGGGCAGTGGTCTCCAAGAATCATTCTTGGAAGGCAGCTTAAGAATGACGAGAAGAGGCAACAGAAGCATGCTGAAAACTGGAAGGAGAGGACCAAGATCATGGAAAAATCTAAGGCCGAGAAGCGGCAGAAGACAAGGGCAGCAAATATAAAAGAAAGGATCCACCAGAAAAAGACGAGGCGCATCGCGAAGAGGGAGAAGAAAATGATGCGCCCAGGTTTTGAAGGTTGGAAGGAAGGATTCATTAATGGATGAATCCTTGAAGAAGGAAATGGGCGACTACTCTTTTAGACTATCTTCTTGTAGAGAAATGATACAGAACGTGAATGATACAACGTGAATGCAGCGTGAACGACGTGGCGTGCCATGTCGTTCACGCTGCGTGGGAAGGAGCCATTCAACGCGGTTGTCGCGTGGGAAGAGATTTCGCGTGGTTAAAAAATGTTCACGCTGCGAAATTTTTTCCCCTCCCAACCCGACGCTGAAATCCCTAAATCCTTCGAGCTTCCTCCCTCACATACGCTGTGAAATCTCTTCCCCAACCCTAAATCCTTCGAGCTTCTTCTTCCTCCCTCCCTCATTCGGCCCGACATCTTCTTCCTCCCTCACTCCCTCCTTCGAGCTTCTTCTTCCTCCGTCATTCGGCCCTAAATCCTTGCTTCCTCCCTCCCTCACACGACTTGCTGCGAGGCTGCGGTTTCGTCGGAGTCGAACGCCGACCTTCGTCCGCCTTGGAGAAACAGCCCCGACGCGTGCTCTCGTCGACGCCTCACCTAAGCTCCTGGGAGGAAGAAGTTGTGTGACCAAAGGTTTGATTTTTGTACTTGAGCATTTTGATGCCTTGTACAAAAACTTAAGTTTTCCATTCTCCATAGGTTTTGTGTACTCGAGCATTTTGATTTCTGTACTCGAGCATTTTCCATTCTCCTTAAGTTTTGTGTATTCGAGCATCTACAAAAAACTTAGTTTCATTTTGATGTCTTGTACACTTCATATGTCAATGATCTATTACTTTGAGCTCAACTACTCCCATACATCTGAACTCAACTACATTTGGTGGTTGTTGATGTAAACAATGACACTGATATGTCACTGATCTTCAAGTTGGTTGCTCTGTTGGAATTTGCTGCACCCTTAATTGTAACTTTTTCATTTTTAATCTATAAGCACAACTACTCCCATATATCTTCCCTCACTTCATTTGTTGATTGTTGATGTAAACAATGACAAACACAATCACTTGAGTTTAGCAAATTTAGGCCAAAAGTAAGAGGAATTATATTGTACAAAACTATGTATAGAGTGATCTTCAAGTTGGTTGCTCTGTTGAATTTGCTGCACTCCTTTCATTTGCATTTTTCATTTTTAATCTATATCATACTATTTGCTTGGTCATGATGGGTAATAAATGATATTTGTATTATCTGTGCTAGTACTCAGAATTCAATTTTGGTTTAATTATTGCACACGCATTATCATGGCTTAATTATTGCATTCTCATTCAACTACTAGTATGCTCATGCTTATTGTAAATTGCTTATGGGGTAATTTTTATCTTTGCAAGTTAAAAAGTGTAGGTTAAAAATGCCCAATTATTGCACCACCAATCTACCGAAATGTAGATGTGGACTAATGGCGAAAATCATCACCTCATGGACTAATGACAACCCAGGCAGGAGATTTGCCATATGTCCGCTATATGAGGTAGGGTAGGATAAACATAATTTGTCTTTTCTTACATGCAAAACTTTGAACAAAAAATCTTATAAATAATATGGAATTGCAGAGTGGAGGGTGTGATTTCTGGGCCTGGGTTGATGAGGAGATGTGTAGTAGATCGACACAAGTAATACCAGGATTGCTAAGAAGAATAAACAAGTTAGAGGCTGATGTTAGAAGTGCAGAGAATACTATGAAGGAGTTGAAGAGTGACAATTGCAAGCTACTCCTTCAATTGAATACTACAAAGAGAAGCGTTACACAAATACTTGTGGTAGTGATTGGTTTGATTATATGGGTTGTCACACGTGCAGCTTTCTCCTCAGATGAAGATAACTGAGCTCCCTACCTCTAATGAAGCTAATTGTCTGTTGCAAATGAGATTGTCTGAACTGTACTTTGAAATGTACTTTGAGATTGTCTGAAAGATGCACTTTGTTGTAAATGTTTTGTGGAATGTTTTGTCTACCTCTTTGTTGTCTGAAATATGCACTTTGAAGTGTAAACCTTTTTCTGAATCTTGTGGATGATATTGTCTAAATTATGTTTTGTTGTAAATGTTTCGTGGTGTTTTACTATGTTTTTCAATGTCTGCTTTTGTGTCTGGTTCCATTCTAAATGGTTCCGAATTCAGGTTGTGATTAACACGCAATTTGTAAATGTTTCTGGTTTCAAATATCAACTATCTTTGTGAAATTATACACTTTCTCCATTGCAACTTTTACATGGAAGCTACTGTCAAGCAAAATGTTGCTAGTTTTGATATCTCGATGAATGATTGGGGATCAATTGCATATCAACTAACAACTAAATGGTTTGTTCTTCAGTCACTTCCAGGATGACGACATCTTTAGAAGAAATGTTATGCTCTAGTTTAGCCACTTCTAATTTTAAGGCTTTCAATGTCTCCTGAAATTTTGGGTTGCAAGATCGAATGCATTGCAATAGTATTTAGACACATTGGGTGTGATATGAAAAAAAAATCATCAATTTTGAATACTATTGTTGTTGAATACTACATTATCCCAATCCAAATGATGTTTGCTTGCCAGTGATGCTACTTACATGCATCTTGGATTCTCTGGGAATGTTTTTGACAATATGTTCCTGAAGCAAGATTAAACCTCATCACGTGTATTTATCATTTTCCGTCATAGAAATGGAGTATGCTTGGATGTTAAACTTTGGTTCCCATTTAAGCCATTTTCAGTAAAAATATTCTAGATTCATCATTCACAGAACCAATCAAATAATTTGCTAACCTACACATTTAAGTGAAAGGTCAATTATACACCTTTGCCCACTAACAAGAACCTACAGGATAACTGATAGTTTGTTTGTTGAGGATGAAGACCATGCATCATGTTGTGCTATGATAAAAGTTCTAAGACATTGTCGCATATTTGTTGTTAACAAACACATGCAAATGAATATTGTGATACAGATAAGAATGTTGGCTTTGTTTGTGAATTTATCAGGCCATTTGTTGAGTATGAGCCAGACCAATAAAAGACAATCAAATAAATAAATAAATGACTTGGGTCAACCCATGGTAAGATGTTATATATGGAGGAATAGGACAGCAGTTCATCAAACTCACAGCTTTGACTAACTAAATTTTTGGATCAGACATCAGTTTATCAAACTGATTTCACAGCAAAGAAAGTTCCACAGCAAAGAAACCAAAATTTTTGGATCAAACTAAATTCTGCTCAAGTTCACAACATGCTCAAGTTCACAAGTTCACAATATCAAGTTCACAAGTTCACAACATGCTCAAGTTCACAAGTTTACAACATGCTCAAGTTCACAAGTTTACAACATGCTCAAGTTCACAAGTTCACAATATCATGTTCAGTTTCGGCAGATTTCCTTTCGGCTTTGGGGCGAAACAGCAACGGATTTGGAGTGAAACAGCAAGTTGGACACTGAAAAGCAGCAAGTTGGACACTGAAAAGCAGCAAGTTGAGTTAGAAATAACACTGAAACAACATATGATCAGCTAGCTGAGTTAGATAACGTATGATCATGAGTTCTAAATAACATATGATCAGAAATGCCACTGAAACATCTTGATTTAGCCTACCACTAAGAATATCTCACTGATCATATGTTAGAAAGCCTACCACTAAGAATCATATGTTAGAAAGCATCAGAGAGCATTGGAAATGGCATTAATCTTTAGACACAGCTAATAGTCTTTAGACAATATAGCAGTCCAATATAGCATTTCAATATAGCATTTTAGAGGTCGTGGCTTAGCATAAGGAAAGCAAAATTCACAGCTAATAATCTTTAGACAATCTTGTAGAAATTCTAAGAATCAGGACCTTTTTACGAGTTGGCATGATATAACCAACAAAAATACCTCGTCTTCCACAGATGTAAAGAATAGCTCAACAATAATCGTGCAGATAAAATAATATGTGCCAGAGAACAGCCTTCAATTTTAGCAGTTCAAACATTCTCAATAAGCAGTAATATCCAATCTCTACTCAACCAACAAATATGTGGGGGATCGATCACAATGCAAGTGCAGACTTCTCAAACTAGTGCATCTAAGCAAGTGAGTACAAGCAAGTTGAAGAGTGTTGACAACATCTGCATGCGTAAGGGAAAAGATTATTCAATTTTACTCAAACAAATATTAGAAAACTAAATCATAATCATATAGCATCAACCACAGTGACCATAGGGACAAAAGTATGACATGAGAAAATAAAAAACCATTTTCTAGGACCAAATTCATTATCTCACACACATCCACAAATTTTGAAAATCAAATTCAACTATAAGAATTCTTATAATAGGTCCAAGTGATTAATTTGAAATCAAAATTACAGACCCTTGATAAGAGGATATAATTAGTGACACCTAAGAAACAAGAAAAAAAAGGTAGGTGTTCCACCAACTAATGCAAGGATTTATTGTTGATCCTCCATTATTAGATATCATGTGTAAACCACACTACTTGTATAAGTACAATAAGAGGTTAATCCAATTTTTACAAGTTCCGCAGCAATTACTTGGAAAATCATTGCATATAACATGCTAAAGTATTTAAGATATATACAAGCAAAAAAATTATTGCATGTAATAAAATACTATTTTACTTCCAAATTCAGTAACACTGCTTACCTATTTCTGAAGACCAAGCTATTATTTCTGAATTTTAATCACTACTTCCAAATTGAGGTGAAAGAGTACTGCAATATGTCTTTGCGCCACAGTTCATTGAAACATCAGCTACAACCTAACCACAAAAAAAAGAAGAAAATATGATTTAAATCAGTGATAGCAACTTCCAAAAAGTTATAGCAACTTCCAAAAGCAAATCTGTGATCGTATTACAAAATCATAGCTATTTCCAAAAGAAATCATAAAAATTGGAACTTACATTATGGCTACTCTGACTACTCGGGCCAGTGATCATATTTGTATGATTTAAATTTGATAATTGTTGTTGTTCTTTACCGCCACCTCTCACAACCTGTCGACAAAGAACTTACATTCAATATTAACAAGTACAATAATTAAAATCAATTATAACCAAAACATAAATCCAAAATATAATCAATTCAACATTTCTATTCTTTGCCGCCACCTTTTTCACAATTTGCTCAATTTTGGATTGCTTTCTTTTGGTTGGTGGACGTCCACGAGATCTTACCTTGAGTGGAGAGTGAAACTTCGTGATCTCAATTCTTGATTCCCCATGTATTGTGTTGCTATCATGATCACCATCTAACGAATCAATAATATTAATATCCATAAGCTTTTGTTTTGCTTCATTTAAAATCCCCATTAAAACAGAGAACCTCTCATGATTTTTAGACCCCAGCTGATGCACTTCTTGTAACAAAGGTTGAAGATTATTATATCTTTGTCTTTCTTCCTCATGATAACAAAAATCATCATAAATGTTGGTGACGCCTTGATACTGACGTTTAATGTCTTTGCGCCATCGTTCTAAAATATACTTTTCAAGAACTCTAGTGACATTTCTTTTGAAAAGAATTGAAACCAAATGTCTACACAAAATGCCTCGGAATTCAAAGAGACGACACAAACACTTCATCTCACAGTCTACCTCATTATATAGTACTAAAAATGGCACATCTGTTGGAGTTGCTCCCTCTTTTCCTAATACAGTTTCCACCACTTCATATAAGATAGTTGACCCTTCTTGCTTTACAAACGAAGTGTTACAAAACATCAAACCCCTGATTTCATCCTGAAATAACTTGAATATCTTATTAGTATAGACACTTTGAAATTGCTTTTCAATGGGATGACCACTAATGACTGGAATAATTGAATTGAAAGATGCAAAATCAGAATTATTTTCTTTTTCAATCTTACTTTTCAAAGCACTGTCATATTGTTCAACAAACTGTTTCAATGTTGTTTTTGAATGAACATAATCATCAAAAAAGGCATTCATACTCTCACTTCTTTGACTTGTAGACATCCTTGCCCAAAATCTATCTTTCACATACACAGACATCCACTTATGACGACAATCCCATAAAGAACTCAACCATTCATTATTCTCCAAATTAAAATCTTCAATCATTTTTTTCCAATTGCTATCACATTCTTCAGAAGATAAAGAATTATAAACAATATTCTTCAAATTTTTCTTTATCAACTTATAGTTGACATGACTACCAAACTTAGCTGGAATTTTTTTCATAATATGCCAAAGACATAAGCGATGATGAGAGTCTGGAAATACCTCAAGAATTGCAATTTCCATAGCTTTGCACTGATCCGTAATAATACCTCGTGGAGCTTGACCTCTCATGCATGCCAACCATAATTTGAATAACCAAATGAATGTTTCAGAATCTTCTCTGGATATCAAGCCACAACCAAGTAATACTGATTCACCATGATGATTTACTCCAACAAATGGAGCAAACGGCATATCATAACTATTGGTTAAATATGTAGTATCAAATGTTATGACATCAGAAAAATACTCATATGAAGCTCTACATCTTGCATCAGCCCAAAATATATTTCTTATGCGACAATCTTCATCTACATCAATGGTATAAAAGAAATTCGAATTTCTAGTTTGCATACGACAAAAGTAATTATTCAATGCTTCTGCATCACCATGCCCAAGTCTTAATCTACGTGCTTCAACCACATAATTTCTGCACTTTCTCTCATCAAATAATAAATTTTCATATCCACCAGCTTCAACAACAAATGATTGAAAACTTTTACTCAAAGTAATTCCAGCTTGATCATTCAACTCTAATTTCCTTTTAGTTTGGGAATCTAACACTTTATTGCATCTAAAATGTCTTGATTTCCTTGGACTTAACTCATGATTGTGTTCAAGGTGAATACTAGTAATGAGAAATAACCCATCATTCTGAACTGTAATATTTATCCGTGCATTGCAATTGGTTTTGCTACAAGGTCTAGGATAAAAGGAATTTTTACCTTTAGGAACATTCTTACCATTTTTAGAACATCCAAATGAAATATACTTTTGTTCACCATTGTCTCCTTTTTTGGAACGCATTTTTGAAATACCAAAACCAAGACCTTGGGCATACGTTTTGTAAAAAACACGAGCTTCCTCCTCAGATAAAAATTGCATCCCAACTTGTGGAGCCTCCAGTTGCTGCAAGCTTGATGAATCACCCAACACTTGCAGTTCATCAATATCATTCAGTGGCACACACGATTCAATGATTTTTTCCTCCATGACCGTTTGAACAGTTCTAACAATTAAAAACAATATCATATAATGGTAATGGAAGCAGTAACAGACTCAATTGGAGGCTTAAAACGAACTAGGACTTACCAAATTTTACTGTTGAAGCGTTGTAGTATCAATTTTGTCCTCCAAATTACTGTTGTCCAAATTACTGCTTCCAAGCTGCAGAATCTGTATAAAAGCGAGAACTTCAGATTTATAGGAGTTGAGCTCAAAGTAATAGATCAGTGACATATGAAGTGTAGAAGAAATCAAAAAGAAACTAAGTTTTTCTAGAGTAACTCGAGTACACAAAACTTAAGGAGAATGGAGATCTGTTGAGGCGCAATGCTCCTTGATACGTATGGATTGTCACTAGATGTATTAACACTTGTGTGAGCTGAGTATACAGATTGCATTAGCAAATCTGTTGATGAAATGTAGTCTGATTGTAGAAGGCATAAAAAAAAACTAAGTTTTTCTAGAGTAACTCGAGTACACAAAACTTAAGGAGAATGGAGATACTTCATCATACTTCTAGAGTAAGGAGATACTTCATCATACTTCTATAATAACAGAATCTGGGATCTCCAAGTTCCAACCATATGACAATGAGCAAGTGCATGGAAATCAAAGGAGCGATACCAAAAGCAATAGAGTCCAGCTATTCTAGAAGATTGTTTTTAAAAATGACTCTAATGCAGCAAACCAGTTAGAACAACAAACTCACAGATTTGAAGAATTAGGGCTGGGAAGACAGGAAGTTTGGGGACAGAAAACAAATTAGGGTTGAGGCGTCGACGAGACGAACCTTCGGGAGCTCCGGCGAGGCGTCGACGAGATCTGGGTCCCCAAGGCGTCGTGCGCCACCCTCGCAAGATGAAAGGTAGGGCGTCGGACGGGGCTGCGTGCGGAGGGAGAAGAAAAGGCGAACGCAGAGGAACACCAAGAACCACCAGGAATCGCGGCCGTGCGTGTGGAGAAGAAAAGGCGTCGGACGTTGCGTGCGGCGGAGGGAAGGAGGAAGAAGGAGCAGCGGAGGGAGGGAGGAAGAAACTCCTGCGTGCGGCGGAGGGAAGGAGGAAGAAGGAGCAGCGGAGGGAGGGAGGAAGAAACTCCTGCGTGCGGCGGAGGGAAGGAGCAGCGGAGGGAGCTAGGGAGGATGGGTTTAGGGTTCGGGAGCCGAATGCGCGTGAATGACTAAAACACGGTCATAAATTCCTGCCCACGTGTCGTATGTGACGTGGCGTTACACGTAATTCACGCTGCATTCACGTCGCTGCGTTCACGTTCTGTATCATTTCTGATATATATATATATATATATATATATATATATATATATATATATATATATATATATATATATAACGTGGCTAAGATATACGTAATAGTGAAGTCACGAAGATGCAAGATGAAGAATCGAATCTAGAGAAGATTTTGAAAGTGCACATAGAAATGCACAGAAGCCCTAAGCCTAGGAGAGAAGGCCAGTGCAAGTTTAGGTGTCCACCATAATAATAATATGCGTACGTCAGGGAATCTGTCTGTCGCCTCGTGAGCGCGTGCCATGTGGAGGAGTTGACCCAACCAATTTTGATCTTGTGGATTTTAACACTTGCGGACTACAAAGCTGTGACAAATCCGTCAGTCAACGCGGTTTCCTCCAGATTGTGAAACCCTCAATTCCAATGCCAAGATCTACCAAGCTGTGACTAGATCTAATCATGATCTAGTTATATGAAACCATATCCAGCAGGACTGTCCCCTCCCTGGTCTTACCAAAGTCAACTTTGCATTTGTGGTTGTATTTTTTGTTTTTGTCTGACATGTAGGTCTGTGCCCTTGTGAATGTTTTGTTTGATAAAACTTATTTATATTAACTTAATTATAAAAATGTACATAAAATAAATAAAATTTGAATATTATAAGTTTGATTTATTAATCTTTATAAATAATGTTCACAAATAATTTATTTAATTATAAAAAAATAGTATATTTGAAAAATATCTATGAATAATTATCTATATTTTTAATGTTATTTTTAAATATTTTTAATATGTTAAAAAAATTTAAAAAAAATAATTTCACGAATAGATACAAATGTAATGTACGTACATCATATTATAAGAATAAGAATGTTGAACAACGTTGATAAATACGTTTGAATTCGGCTCTTGAACTCGATAAAATTGTTAGTTAACAAATTTAAAGAAACTCGATAAGTAACCAATAAACTTGAGCATACCTAACGTTGGTTAGTTTACACATTTGTCGTGGGGTCAGCTTGATATATAGATTTTGATGATGCAAATATTGCATCATAATGCATCATATATATAATTATTAGTAATTACAATACGTACGTGTGGTATATTTCTAGAGAGTGCAGTACATGAGCATGGAGCTAGCCTGCACTATCTTGTGGATTCTTAGGTATTATTATGATGGTGAGGAAGACAGAGCTGTCATGATGTCTTTCTTGTTGGCCATCATTATTGTCTATGCTATGATAATATTACTTGTAATTTATAACCCTTCTGTCTACTATTTTGTCCACATCTCTCCCACAAAGCATGCAGCTGTTGCACTTTATATCCTGGACAAGGAAATGGAAACAATTAATGGAGAGAAAAGAAATAAGAAAGAAAGCCCCTCTCAAGTTCCACGTTTCAAGTCTCCCGGCCTTTGAGCTAGCTACTTGCATTAATATTTTACATAAGGCCAACTTTGAGTCTTTCTTTACTCTAAAGAAACAGTGGGATTTTAGTTTCTGTTTACTTTAGGTTTTCTATCTTTCTCTTCTGTTTTTTTTTCCTACAAGGAAACATATGCTAAAGTTTATAAAGGAGAGGGATTATATTCTTGGCAGCACTACTAAGCAATTAAAGTATAGCAAACTAATTAAACTTCTTTTATTTCACAAGAACATGTTTGCTTCTTTTTTGTTTAATTTGCATCATTTTGCTTTGGATAGTTGAGCTAGTCCAAGAAATTACTAAATTGATCACCAAAATGATTTGACTCAAAAAACAACTCACTTAACTTTCTTTAATGCCCCTTTAAGACATTCTTAGACAAAGGGAATTTAGATGCATTTTTCTTTTCTCCTTTTCGGATGTTAAACTAATTGAGGTCCTGATTGTTTAAGCTTAATTTAAATGGAGGCATGATAGACAAAATGATTAAATCATGGAAGAAATTAATAAATAGCATGACTTGACTTTGTTAACAAGTATAATAATGGTGAACTCCCATAATTACCTACTTAAATTAAGAATGTAATCATTGCCGATGACCTATTAATTATACATATAGGAAGGTTCACCTAAGTAATCAACAAGCGTTGCAAAGAAGTGTTCGATGGCAATTGGCCCATATTATTAAATAATGGAGTAAGTTGCTTATTTTATTAGGATGGAATGCCATTAATCATGATTTGAGCAGCTTATGTCATCAAGTAGGCAAAACCTTGGAGAACAAAGTTTTTTCTTGAAAGAACAAAATAAAATCCAAAAGTACTTTTTTCTTTGACAAAATAAAAGATTTGGTAAGCGTACTGTTTACATTATCTACATGCGTGTAGAATATATAATGAATGTAGAGAAACACATCTCTAGCTAGCAAAACAACAAGTGATCAATTCTATTTGGTAATTGAATAGCCCCTAGGGCTATGGTGCAGTGGTAGGGTAACTAGTCGTTAACTCAGGCATCCGCGATTCGATCCCCAACTACAGTGTATTTTGCAGGAATTTTTCCTCCAAATGGGGCGCGAATCCTGGGACGCTGGGCTTCTAGACTGCCCACCGCGAGCGCTTCCCGATTTACCCTGGTGACCGGTGGGAAACTTCCGTGGGGCCGGGCCGGTCACCCAGGTTCAATTTGTCTGCTGCCTGGTTCATCAAAATATTTGGTAATTGAATAGAAAAGAAGGATAAGTGATGATAAATTTTCTCAAATAACACCATTAATTTGAGAGGGTGTGCTAACTCTTTGGTATATAACGCGATTGGAATCTCAAATAAAAGCTTAGGAAGCTCCCACAAGCAGCACTTGAATACATAGTTGGAGAGCAATTCTTCCATGTGTAGCCGAACTTCAATATGAGACGTGTATATGTTGATCTTTAAGTTATTGAAAATGGAGAAATTGAGTGTTTTTAGATAAAATAAGATAGTGTCATCTGCATACTGCAAAACATAAAGGTTAATTGAGGAATAATAATCACATGCAATGGCCTTCATTTATATTTGACTATCTTGCCTAATTAAACATGATAATGTTATGATCCTCAATCTAGGTGGTAAAAGATGATCCACTCACCTCTAGCGCTCCCGTCAATCCGTCTCAAAGTCAACATGAACTATTAGCTTGGATGTTGTAGCTAGCGCGTAAGAAGGGCAGACACACTGACTTTGTCAGGTTTTAACCCTCAGACCTCATGATGATAACACTCACACACTAACCATCAGTTTATCCTATGGAAACCTATGATCCTCAATCTGAACTCATGTTGTGGGCGATATACCTAGGTTCTTGATCATGGACATGTTTCTTTTTAGCACATGCATGTTTATGCATAATGGTATATTCTCTTGATATGGTTTTGAGGTTAGAATTTTCTTTTTATTGACCATGGGCAATATACATTGCTTGATTTTATATGGGATATGCCTTTAAAAAAAAAGTTATTGCATTAATAATCAATTATTTCACCAGTTTCAACATTGTGATTTAACATATAATGAGGTTCTATGGCAAGAAAATATAATATTTGAATGGGCATTCCTCCAAGCTTGTATCCATAAATGGGTTGGGCTAATCAATTTATTTAAGAGTCATAAGCTGATCAATTTGTTTATGATAAGAACATGTTTGTGTCAAACTCGAAATTACAAGTTATATCATGTCATAAAAATTAGTTGTGTCGACTTTTGTCATTCTTAAATCTTACTCATGAGGCACTTGAAAACATGTATAGTAGCTAATCAATCTAAGCAATCTATTATAAGTAGATTGATTGTTCTTTTTCTTAGAGGCTCCCTATGTTTGAAATATCAAATTTCTTACCTAAAAGAATCATAAGTTACACTTTAAGTGACATCGACACTAGAAATGATGGTTAACTTTAAAATGTGTTTAGAATTTGCTTATAATACGATTGCACAAGTTCATTAAGAAGATTGTTAGAAAGATGATCAACCTTACTAAGACGTTATCAAAAATTAGTATGAGTCATATAAATTACCTTTGTAAACGATCAAGCTTAAGAACCCATTCAAGTGGAAGACTTACATATTATTATCTTTTAGTTTAGCTTGGAATATTTTAAAATGATAAAATTTAGCTTTTACGTAAACAATAATTAATACCTAAAGAGTTTAATTATATAATTTATAAAATTCAAAGAGCTTAGCGTCGGCAATTATATAATTGAAATCAAAATTTATAAAATAGTTAATAGATTGTATAATTGTAAAATTTATTATAAAATTTGATGAAGAAAAAGAAATACATTTCTCATACTTTTTATTGTATTTATTAATAATCAATGCCTTTGTTACAAGAAATAAATGGAGCATCTCTTATTCTTGGAGCCAACCGAGATGAGCCCGTCGGCCCCACCCACGTCCACGTTGCAACGCACGTGCAATCGGTGCCTTCTCGTATCCCACGTCGACACGCTGAACCGGATCACCGACGTCATCTCTAGCCGGAGCCCCACCGAGCCGTCCGCCGCCTCCCCCGCGATCATCGCGGCAGCCGGTGCTGGCGCCACCCCGAAGGCCTCCCCGCTCACCGCCTTCGTGTTCTTAGGAGGCTGGCAGAAAGGCGGCGCCGCAGGCGTCGGGCCGCCGGAGCCGACCCGATCGCTGCGGTAGTAGACCGAACAGAAAACAGAGTCGTAGGAGATGGAGATCTTCCCGTTCGGGTTCCGGACGGAGACATTGAAGGTGAAGGAGAGGCCGCCTCCGTCGCCGGGGGAGGAGAGGCCGGCGGCCGAGAAGGATAGGACGTGGAAACGTGGGCGGTGGGGGCGGAGCGCGAGCCAGAGGACGAACAGGAGGACGCCGGCCACGAGAAGGAAGGACAGGAAGACGGAGCAGATTAGTTTGATGGCGCGCCTGGTGAGGCTGCTGCGGACCGCCGCCCGCGGGTAGAAGAAGCGGTTGGGGAAGAGGTGGTGCGGCGGCGAAGAAGGGAGATCGGCGGACATGGACGACGGCAGCGGTGCCGCGCTGTTTGTTTAACGGCGAGGATATAAAGGCGCGAAGATAGCGGGAAGTTGAAGGAATGTCAGAAATTGAAACCTCATAGTTCATATTTGCTTTCTCCGGACACAAAGGAAGGAATACTCTCATGCATGCTCCCTTCTTAATTCCGTGGAGAATGCCACCCACAACATAGAGATAGAGCTCAGCATTCTCTTCGGGATCTCCAATGCAAGATTTTAAAAAGTGAGTACTCGGTCTTCCCTTCCCTATAAAAAAAAAAAATCACCATACAAATTTTTTAAAATAATATGTTCAGTGAAAATTTTTTTAAAAATAATTTAATAAATGACGTGATATTTTACATGTAGCGATCTCCGACGAATTCACTGTGCCCCCCAGGATATAATTTGATTTGGGACGACGGTCGAAGACCTTCGATGGTGTCCGAGCAATAATCAAACGTGTGCATGTAAAATGTCACGATATTTACTGAACATTTCATTAAATTTTTTTTGCTGAGTGTATCATAGCTCCAAATTTTTATGGGTCTCATGCTAAAAACTTCTCTAAAAAAAAATTTAGAGCCATTGTCTCATGAAAAGTATGGGTTCCATGCAAACTACTAATTTCATGCTAATGTCCCAAAAAAATAACAAAATAATAATAACAATTGATCAAGATAAATAATCTAGAGAGGATACATAATATGAAAAAGCTACATAGCAGGACTGATCGTACTAGAAGCCCGAGATTAGCCCGGTGAGAAGGTCTCCAAGACCAGACCGGGAAGAAGAGTCCCAAGGCAGGACTGATCATGCTGGAATGCTCGAGGTTAGCCCGGCGAGAAGGTCCCCGAGACCAGACCGGGAAGAAGAGTCTCGAGACCTGCTAGGGAGAGTAGAGCCCGAAAAGCAACTCAGTAAGAAGAAAATAGATTGAGAAAAACTTACCATAAGCTATAATAATGGTGCACTTGAAACCGTTCTCCTAGAGACAGCTTCAAACACCTCCACTTCAGAATAAGAAATCATGCAGGTAGTTATTATCTGTAACACATGATAATAATCGACTTAATGGGCGAGGTGGCCATTACTGACCTTCCTGAGAGGAGAACGATCGTCGAACAACCACGGACCATTAAACGTGGGAATAAGAGAGATAGTTACGGGATAGGGGAGGTGTGCAAAGGATAGACATCGAGTACATAAGGTGCTTCGGCACCCAGGTGAAGTCTTTCGGTTGCTGTGAAAAATAAACTCTGATATTTTTATTTCTCATTTTCTCCTTACTAGAGAGATTTTTGACTTGAGGTCGGAGAGGGCTCCATCGGAACTCCTTCCGGTGCATCCCCTTTACGCTCATGTTAATCATGCAGGCGCAAGCATTCTCCCCCATCGTCACTCCAGGCTGCGCTGTGGTAATTCGTCATCCTCGTCGTTCACTTCCAGAACAAATTTGGCATCGTCTGTGAAAAACTTAATCTAAGCACCAGAAGGAACATGACGATGGTGGAATCGGGAGGGCAACCCATTATTTTGACACGGGAGGAGTTGGACCGCTTAGTCGCCAATGCCGTTCGAGGAGCACTGGAGCAACATCAAATTGAACAAGTCACATCTCAGCGAGCGGTGCCGATGCAGGCCAAGGCTCCAAGGGTGTCTGCCTCGTGCAATCGAAATAGAAGATCCATTTCGCCGCGCGGGAGCGCCGGTAAATGTAGCTCCCGGATACTGGCGAGACTTCATAGGAGAGATGGAGAAAGTACATTCCGCTGCTTCCAGTGTTTTGCGGCAAGAAGAAGGACAAGGGAAGAGCGAGCCTGCAAAGGTCCTCTTGAAGTCCATATCTACACCTTTCGCTCAGGACATTGTAAATGATCTCATGCCCAAGCAATTTCGTGGTCCGAGAATTACTGATTATGATAGGAAAATGGATCCAGAAGACCACATATGTAAGTTAAAAAATGTGGCCCTGTTACACTAATGTACAAATGGTGTAAAGTATTGAGTGTTTTTGAACACGCTATCGGGAGTGGCACAGAGATATTTTCAGAGGCTGTCGCAAAATTCGATAAACTCTTTTCTAGAGTTTAAAACTATTTTTCTGCATCACTTCGCTAGTAGCCGGCGATATCAAAAGACGACACTTAATCTCTTCGGCCTAAAGCAAAAAAACAAAGAGTTGTTAAAAGATTATATTTAACGGTTCAATCGGATGACGCAAGATATGCCTGGTGTTACTTTAGAGATCCTCGTTAGCGCCTTTACGCAAGCTCTCTGAAGGAGATTTCTTCCGATCAATAGTAAGAAATCCACCGACCAATTTAGATGAGTTATTGGGGCGATCGATCAAACACATTAATGTGGAAGAGGTGCAGTATGCCTGTCGAAAAGATTCGGCAGGAGCCCCTATCCAAATCTTGGTACGGTTCGAAAGGAGGAAACCACCTGCTCCCCCCCAAGCAAAGGATCCTCGCTTCAGTAAGGATTACTGGAACAACAGGAAAAAGATGGTAGAAATAGTGGACACCGACGAACCTAAACCGCCGGAGAAGCACTGTGACTTTCATGGCAGTACCACCCACTCCACGGAGGAATACTACACTCTGAAGAAGAGGGTGTCCAAGGATGCGGACGCTAAGCACGCAAAGAGTGGAGCAATTCGGGGTATCGACAAAGGTCTCCTCACTGAAGTCTGTCTCCTCATCGACAACAACTGGGGAAGGATAGATCCAGGAGGCGATCTCGATCGCCCTCAAGAGGAAGAAACCGGGAGGTGGTACCCCACAAATCTGCTTCCCCGGAGCGAGATCCTGAGAAAGGCAAGCCTCCCGCTCGGGAACCTCCATCGGGCCATATGGGAATGATCTCAAGAGGCTCGACCGGAGGAGATTCCCACCGGACAAGGAAGACTCATACTCGCAGGTTGGAAAACTACACCATTGGGACGAGTAAGGGGAACGCCAAGGACCCGTTATTTCCTTCGGGCCTGACGATGTGGAGGATGTTAAAGCCCCTCACGATGATGCACTGGTAATACTCGCCCGTATAGTCAATTATGAGGTTAACACAATTTCATGGATACAGGTAGCTCTGTTAATATCCTGTACAAGGCGACGCTGGATCAGATGCAGGTCGGCGAAGGTGAGTTATATCATGTCTCCACACTACTATTCGGCTTCACCGGCTATCAAGTGCAGCCGGTGGGATAGATCTCGTTGTCCTTGTCGCTTAGAAATGACACCTTATAGAGAATAAAGAGAACTCCTTTCATGATAGTAGATGCCCCATCATCATATAATGTCATTCTGGGGAGACCAGCCCTCTACTTATTCCAAGCGATGATCTTAATCTATCATCAAAAGATCAAATTCTTGGTGGGAGAGCAGGTGGCTGAAGTTAAAGGAGATCAGTTGTCTTCCCGGCGATGTTACAGCAGGGAAGTCAGAACAAAACTCGCAAAAACCTGAAGGCTCACGATACCTTACATATTGACTTGGCTGATCCCAGAAAAGAGAAGGAGCTAAGGAAGAGCGCAAGGAGATCAAGAGCGAGGAAGTACTTTGTAACAACTACTTTGTAATGACTCCCAAATATGTTGAACCAAGTTGGTTAGTTTATAATAACTATTTGGTAATAACTATTTGTTATAAATGAAATATTGAAAATATATTTATAGTTAATTTTTTTTTAAAGAAAATATAAATTATAGATCGTTTTATTTTAAAAGTATCATAATAAGGAGCGGCTTTCCAAACGAGGATAACTCCCGAAGTTTATAATAAAGGGAGGGAGCTCCTTTTTACTTTTTTTTAGATAAATAGATTAAAAAATTAATTTTAATATAATAACATAATAAATTAATTAATATTCAATCACACCATTAATATTATTAAAATATTATTAAATTGAGCAACAAGCTATTTCATTTTGGATTTACCTAATGAACAAATTAGGAGAAGATTAGTGGGCGAATTAAGGAAAGATCTCCCCTCACCTATGGGATCACTTTTGAATTTATTTGGAGGGATAGTGGGCAAACTGGTGAGCTAGGAGTCGACCTCTGCCTCCGAGACGACTAATTGAACACAATAAAAAAATATTAATACTAATTGAACCTTAAATCCTAATTTTTTTTAAAATTTTTTTAAAGAAAATTCTATGAGATAATTTCTTAATTATACTTATTATTTTATTATCGTATCTAATATTTTTATTATTGGATACTAATAATCTTTTATCTAAAATTAATATTATTTATATTTTAATACCATGAGACATACATATTATATAAATTACGTCTTTTAATTAATATCACATGTGTGATGATAATATTCAATATATATAATTTTATTATTAAATAAATTATTTTTTTGATAATTTTAATATTGGATCTATCATAAATAGTTTTATAAACTCAATACTGAACTAATAAAATGATAAAATAAGAGTAATGAATAATTAAGAGAGTTAAATGAGAATAATAAATTTACTGAGTTAGAGATAGAATAGTCCGATTCAAAATATATAAGTTATAAAATTATATTTAATAGAAAGATAAAATAGTTCACATTTAAAATTTTCAAAATAAATAAATTTTAAAATTAATTTTAATACAAGAATAGAATAGGCTACATCAAATTCTTTTAGAAAAATAGATTGATTAACTTTAATAGAATAACATAATATGGTAATTAATATTCATTCACACAATTAATATCATTAAAATATTATTAAATTGGGCGAAAAATTATTTACATTTTCGAATTTATCAATTATCAGATGGACGAGTCAGAAAAAGACTAATGAGCGATTAGTAAAAGATCTCCCCTCATATTTGAGTTAGCTTTTGAATTGTCTCAATGATAGACGAACCAAGAAGCGAAATTATTTTTCAAAAAATAAAAATTCTCCCAAACAATCCTTAATTGAACACAAAATTATTTTTTTTATTTTTATGAACTGGCGGTTAACTGCCGGGTAATCGGGCCTAGCCCGGATCAGGTCTACATGGCGTGAGGGGTTTATCGTGCTCCGTCTCACCCGTCGGTTCCCGGATCTGTGATTCGAAATGAAAAACCCCATTGAACTTACCACCTTCTCGCATCTGACCTCGGATTCTCGATCCTCCTCCCTCACTGAGTCACTGTATGTACGACCTCCCTCATGCCGGCGGCCTCTGCTCTACCCCTGTTCTTGGCACTGGTTTCTCTCGGCTCCTCCAGCCAAGATCGAGCGCTCGCGGCCGGTGAGCCTTCCTCGTTTCCTCCCCCCTTTTTGATTCCTTTCACGCCCCCGAAGGCTGCGCCGCTCTCGATTGCTAAATGTGAGCGTATCAATGACTTTATGTTGCTTACTTGGGCATGATTCCTGTGTCGATGGCGATCTCACTAGTTCTGTTGCTTCTCTGTTTGCTATCTTCTACTCATTCTGCGCCATTCCGAATGATTTACAAAGGTTTTTAGTCGTTAAGATACAGTTCATAGTGGTTTATAACTGCTACATTGCTGGATCATGGTTTGATGTCGGAGGAGTTGGGTGGTGGTCTGTAGATTTACCTGATGCATCGAAGAAAGCCGAAACTACATATTCTAAGTTGATAGATAGTGATTGTTGAATGAGAGGACATTGAGCCTCAAGGAACTAACTTTGCAGCCCGGTGTATGGTTCGTCCATATAATATGAGCAAGATTTAGAGAATTTAATACTTCATCTTTCTTGGTTGTCCGTTATAATATTTGACTAGCTATCATGGTTCGAAAGAACGGTCGTGGCGGCCATCGCAAACCCTACCATTCTAGTTCTAAATATGGTTCATACATATAATATGAGCAAGATTCAGAGAATTTAGTACTTCATCTTTCTTGGTTGCCGGTATAATATTTGACTAGCAATCATGGTTCACAAGAACGGTCATGATAACCATCACGGATACTACCATTCTAGTTTCAATATCATTTCACATAATGGTTGCGGTGCAGATTTATAAAAAAAATAGAGAATTAGTAAATTTTTTAAATAAATGTATAAATTGCATTAGTAATAAAAAATAAAATACATGAGACTATAAAAAATAATACATCAATACATAATTATCATATAATAATATAACATAATTAGAAAAATACAATGAAAATTATACCTTATCAGAACTAATACCATGAAGAGTGACGAGGAGGAACCAAATCTTCATTATATTCTCCTTAAGTATCATGTCGATTAAATTGATCTCCAACATAGGGCATTGATATAAATTAACATTAAATTGTCCATATGGATATTCATTTGATTGAGTTGATGAAAAATGTTCAGAATTAGATCATTGACTTTGTAATAATGTTTCATCACGACGATTGTAATATCCAAAACCTTGATAACCAATAGAACTGCCAGTAGCACTTGATGATTCATGATCACAATTATGGTCCAATATTGCTCCAAAGAGATGTCGCATAATCAGGAATTACATTCTGTGCATTATCAAAATAACCCTCAAATCCATGATGTCTAATTCCACTTGTATAGGATGGTGAATACTTAAATGATCTATCAAATGAATCGTGTCTGGGTTGATTGCTACCATAGTATCTGTATCCACCTAATTGATATCCAATTGCACCATGCCCAATATCTTGAGACTCCCAATTATAACTTTTTGATTCATAATCATTTCTTTCTGGAATTCGTTGGTTCCCTCTCAAAATCAGATATTTCATATGTTCTTCAACACCCATATACTGTCATGATGATCCAATCGAATGTTTTTTATCATCAGCATCAGGAGATTTTGTTAAACTTGCCAAAAAGTGACGTTGTTCCTTCATCCCAGGCCGATACCCATGATTAGTGTCTTGAATTGCATAATAATTTGCATGACCTTGTGGCCATGTCATACCCGTGCCATGCTGATCATCTTGATGACTTTGATGACCATGATGTTCATCATGACTTTATTGATTATTTTCATTATTCGAATCATCACTAACATCACTTTCATCACTATCTTCACTATCATCTCTTGACCTTCTTTTCCTTTCAATTGTGTCGACTTTTCTACGTTATTCTTCTTTCTTGAATGACTTTGAACGCTTGTAGTTGTGTTCTTCGCATCTAATGCTTGAAGTGCTTGATTTAGGGAGTGTTTGGGAGAACTTTTGCTTATTTAAAAGTGATTCTCGTAGAGATTATTTTGAAGTTTATGAGAAGCTAAAATATAGAGTGTTTAGAAATAGAAGCCAAAAGCTAATACAAGATAAAGTTTGAGTGTTTGCGAGAATAATTGCTTTCAAGTTTAATTTTTAATTAAATGACAATAATATTCTTAAACTATATAAATTAATCTTTTTTTAATTATCTAAATATAATTTTGATACACTATCAATAATATGTTTATACAATTATTATTATATTTTGAATATTTATATAATTATTATTATATTTTGAATATTCTATCAAAATTAATTTTTTTAATAATATGAATGTTTGAAAAATATCTAAAATTAATAAAAATAAATATATAACAAATAACATAATTTATGTAAATATAAAATATATATATATATTTTATATATAGTCATGGCCGGTGACGACCTAGTCATGGCCGGTCCCAAGCCCGGATAAAGGAGGAGGGTTGCGTTAGGTTGCCAGCCAGCGTAAAAAAACTATGGCAAATACTCAATGAATGGATCCATTAAAGTATTATGCTAATGCTAGGATGTTCCCCGGAAGGAACGCGTTGCAGGGTCCGACTGTAACGTCTCGGCAAGGACCGCTACATCTCCAGAACCCGGGTGTAGTGCTAAATATGCAAGGGTTCGCGTTGCAGGGTCCGACTGTAACGTCTCGGCAAGGACCGCTACATCTCCATGAGAACTTGGGTGTAGTGTTAAATAGGCAAGAGTTCTCACACCATAGGTGGACTAAGAATAAACATTATAAGAAAAGTAATAGTCTCAGATTTGGAACATGGAATATAGGAACTCTCACTGGTAAAACAATGGAGGTAGTAGATACAATGATTAGGAGAAAAATTAGTATTTTGTGTGTGCAAGAGACAAAATGGGTAGGTGAGAAGGCAAAAATGATAGAGAACTCGGGTTTTAAGTTATGGTATACAGGAAAGAGTAAAACAAGAAATGGAGTGGGTATTTTTGTAGATAGTTCTTTAAAAGATGAAGTTGTTGGTGTAGTTAGAAAGGGGGATAGAATTATAGCTCTCAAGATAGTAGTGGCGAAAGAAGTTGTGAACGTAATTAGCATATATGCACCTCAAGTAGGATTAGATGAAGAAACTAAATCAAGATTTTGGAGCGATTTAGATTAGGTATTACAAAACATTCCGCCAAATGAAATGATTTTAATAGGAGGCGATCTAAATGGACATGTCGGAGCGAAAAATGAAGAATATGAGAGAGTACATGGCGGTTATGGGTTTGGAACAAGAAATGAAGAAGGAAAAACTATATTGGATTTTGCGATAGCATATGACCTTATACTAGCTAATACATTTTTTAAGAAAAAAGAAGAACACTTGATCACATTCAAAAGTGGGAATAATAAATCACAAATTGATTATTTTATGGTTAGGAAGAGAGATAGGAAGATTTGTAAAGATTGTAAGGTTATCCCTGGAGAAAGCTTAACTACCCAACATAGATTAGTAGTGTTAGATATACGCCTTAGTTATAATATCAATAGAGGAAAAATATACACGACTCCTAGAATTAAGTGGTGGAAGTTAAAGGATGGGAAGCAAAACATATTGAAGGAGAAGGTAGGAATACAAGCATTAGATGAAATATATAGCGACTCTAATACGACATGGGATAAATGGTATCAAAGTTGAAAATAGTAGCTAAGGATGTACTCGGTGAGTCAAAGGGGCATGCACCACCAAGGAAGGAATCTTGGTGGTGGAATGAGAAAGTACAAGAGAAAGTGAAAGAAAAACGAATAGCTTATAAGGAATTATATATTTGTAAGAACGAGGAAAACTTAAAAAAATATACAATAGCCAAGAAAGAGGCTAAGAAAGCAGTGAATGAAGTAAAAAATAAAACTTTTGAACGATTATATCAAAATTTAGATACAAAAGAAGGGGAAAGAGACATTTATAAAATAGCTAAAGCAAGAGAAAGGAAAACAAGAGACCTTAGTCAAATAAGATGTATTAAAGATGAATGCGATAGAGTACTAGTAAATGATAGCGAAATAAAAGAGCGGTGGAAGATTTACTTTCATCAACTTTTTAATGAAAGTTTAGGGGACCAACTTGACTTAGGCAATTTAAGTATTTCAAATGAGTATAGAAATTTTAATTTTCATCGGAGAATTCAAACTTCAGAAGTAGAACAAGCTTTGAAAGGGATGCAAAATGGAAAGGCCGTGGGACCGGATGATATCCCAATAGAGGTATGGAAATGTTTAGGGAAAAAAGGTATTGAATGGCTTACAAAATTATTTAATTTAATATTGAAAACAAAAAAAATGCCTAATCAATGGAGGGTAAGTAGTCTAGTTCCCTTATATAAGAACAAAGGAGACATACAAAATTGTGCAAACTATAGGGGTATTAAATTAATGAGTCATACCATGAAACTTTGGGAAAGAGTAATAGAAAAAAGATTGAGGAAGGAGACCACGGTAACCGAAAATCAATTTGGGTTCATGCCTGGAAGGTCGACAATAGAAGCTATACATCTTCTTAGGCAATTAATTGAAAAATATCGGGAGCAAAAGAAAGATCTACACATGGTATTTATTGATTTAGAAAAAGCTTATGATAGGGTACCAAGAGAAATTATATGGAGAATTCTAGAAAAGAGAGGCGTTAGCGTAACATATATTGACCTAATTAAAGATATGTATGAAGATGTAACGACTAGAGTGAAGACTTCAGGTGGATTGACTGAAGCATTTCCAATAAGGATAGGGTTACATCAAGGATCAGCTTTAAGTCCCTATCTTTTTACACTAATCATGGATGAACTCACTAGGCACATTCAAGATACAGTGCCATGGTGCATGTTGTTTGCAGATGATATTGTTTTGATAGATGAGACACGTGAAGGAGTAAATGCTAAACTAGAATCTTGGCGGGAAACTCTAGAAATGAAAGGTTTTAGGCTTAGTAGAGTAAAGACTGAATATATGGAATTTAAGTTTAGCAATGCTAGACGTAGTGAAACAATTGTTAAGATAGGAGATGATGAGTTGTCTAAAATCGAGAACTTTAAGTATTTAGGATCGTTCTTGCAAAGTGATGGAGGAATTGAGAGAGATGTCTTACATAGAATACAAGCAGGATGGTTGAAATGGAGATTAGCATCGGGTGTCTTATGTGATCGTAAAGTACCTCTAAAACTTAAAGGGAAGTTCTACAAAACGGCAGTTAGACCTGCTATGTTATATGGTGCTGAATGTTGGGCTATGACTCGAGCACATGAGCAAAAGATGAAAGTTGCAGAGATGAGGATGTTAAGGTGGATGTGTGGACATACGAGGATGGATAGAATAAGGAATGAGAGTATTAGAGAGAAAGTCGGAGTTGCATCTATTGAAGAAAAACTTCGGGAGACACGTTTGAGATGGTACGGACATGTACTTAGAAGACCAATAAATGCCCCTGTTAGACGATGTGAAACTATGATAAATACGCACATTAAAAGAGGGAGAGGAAGACCAAAAAAGACTTGGTTGGCAACAATAAAACAAGATAAATTTTATTTAAATCTAGATGATGATATAGTAGGGGATAGAACTCAATGGCGTAAAAGGATCCATATAGCCGACCCCACCTAGTGGGATAAGGCTTTGTTGTTGTTGTTTGTTGTTGTATATATATATATATATATATATATATATATAATTCTGAAAATATTAATTATATAAAAATATAAAATATTATTTTAAAGTAATTATGTAAAATGGTAAATTATTTAAGGACATAAATTTTAACTTTTAATTTTATATCATAAATGAAAAAGCAGAAGCAAGTAAAAATATGAAATTCTTGCTTCTAGTTTTTGAGGAAAAGTTATAGAAGCTAAAACAGAATCTGACATTCACAAACACTCAAAAGTGCTTCTGTGTAGCTAAAATCTAAAAAGCAACTAGCAGAAGCTCTACCAAACACTCCCTTAACCATGCCAAATCATCATCTTCTAAAACTAGTGGTTCATTATCTCGTGTCCATTCATTTAAGATGTCATCATCATGAAAGGTCTATCGGATTGTAGAAATCATATTCTTTTTTGCGCATCATATTTCATACCCTAAGCCGCATATTGTAATAAACATAAACTAATTTGTGCAACTTTTTGATAGCCAAGCGATTACGAAGCTTTGTGTGTATAAGAGACCATGTACTACAATGTCTTTCACATCCCGAAAACAACCATGTTTGACTTAGAATTTTTATTGCAAATTTTCAAAGGTGTGGGGCATCTTCACCATAATCACTCATTTAAATTAAAACCATGGGAGATTTATTTTAACTGCCATTGTTGCTAGTGGAGACTCAAATTCACCTAGTGAATAATTTAATCTGAAAAATATAAGAAAAAACAAATAATTGTTGTTTATGTTTGAAAAAAATATAAGAACATAAAAAAATTTACAAGCTTGTGCATTTTAGTCTGGCTCCAATCTCTTGATTACAACCTTTAATCCACGTTTAATTTCATCATTATAAACACAAGTTTCTGAATATTGAGGTAACGAGTTTAAGAAATATACTAAAATATCAATAAGATAATAAAAAATTAGAAATGAAGAATTTGTAAATGATTTTGATGGCATACTTTGTACTCGACAATTTAAACAAATAAATTATATGGTTACCTGCAGCATGTAGATGTTGTTGTAATTGATTGTACCATCTATTATCAATAATATCCCTATATGATTGTCAATTTTTGGTATTATCTTTTATTGCCATTTTCACTTTGTCCTTTGCTTTGTAGATAATTGACGTTGTTGGTTTTTGATCTGGATCAACTAAGTTCAAAACTTTTACTAATGGTTCAATTGCAACACAAATATCAGGAGTCCTCTTCCAAAATCTTCCATCAATTATGATGTTTGCAATTTTTTCTATTTCATTCCTTCTTTTGCTTGTGTTATTGTATGCTTCCCAATCACCAGAAGTGCATATTCTTTTTAAATCTGATGAATGTCGAACAAGACATTCAATTGAAATAAATTCTATCGCAAATCAAGTTAATAATTCACGGTCATTTGTAAATCTTTTCATCAAATTCACAACTTTATCGCTATTATATATGAAACTCGTTATTTGCTTGGCTTTCTCAACACACTTTTTTATTGTCGTCGTCTTGCCAACATCTTCTAGCATGAGATCTATATAATGTGCTTCACGCGGAGACCAAAACAAATGTTGCCTTTCTATCATCAATATGGCATCAGTGCCCTTATTTGCACCTTCGTTGTGTGACCACATGCACAACATTTTACTCCCCGATTTCATCAATAATTTTATTTAACAAAGATAAAATAAAATCAATTGTCCTTGCTTTGTCGGTGCAATCAACAGAACTATGAAATACCATATCGTGGTCACAATATATCATAAAATTTATGATTGGATTCTTGTTGCACATGGTCCAACCATTGCACATTGTGCATCCATACTTTAGCCATCTAGATTTTAAAGTGCTCAAATATTCATTTATCTCATCCACCTCCTCTTGTAAGTAAATACCACCAATTTGGCATCTTGTGGGACCTTTTATTCCTGTTCCAGGCTCAGCAATAGTGTTTATCATGGATTGATATTATAAACCATTATTTGCTGCATTAAATGAAATAACATTTGTATATGAACCATTTTGATATTGCCTTATCAATATCTTTTATTTTTTTAGCACCAAACTAATTTTTGATACTCTTATGTTTCGTGCGAAACATAAAAAAGGTCAATTCCTTTTGATGGTAATTGAGAATCCTCTCTTATACTAAAGCTTCGAGACAACCCTTTTTTCAAACCAAGATCTAAGCTAGATGAAGAACTAGAAAATCCTACGATTATAAAAATTGGAGTAGTTAAGTATATTAAGTTGATAAGATATGTACCCAAATTTAAAATATTATGTATATATTATTTACCTTGACTATAGCGATTACGCATCTCCTCTTCAATGACTCTTGTTTTACGACTTTCTTTGATGACTTGTTGTAATTCTCAATTTTCTATACTTCGATGTCATCTTCACCACTAGTATCACATTTTGATGCGCGTATGTTTTGTGTAATTGAATTAAGGATATTTATTTTTTTCTTTGCATTAAACTTCTACTTGTCTTAGAGTCTTGAAGATGTTTTCATAACATTGATGATATTCTCTTAGGAGCTTTGTGACATGTCTCGACATTTCGAGTAACATGTGCAATATGCTCTTTTAATCTTGTAATTCCTCCTGTTATAATTTTTTCACAAACTTTACATCGTATTGTTTTACGGTTATCACCCACCATATGATCAAATTGCCAACCAATCAAGGTTTAGTGTCATTCTAAATAAATAAACAAACAAATAAATAATAATACATAATTTTGACTTAATGATAATGATAAAAATTATGATAATAAGAACACATATTGAACCACATAAAATAAACAATTCTTAATAACTTAGTATATTAAACAAAAAAATTAGAAAACTTACCTTATTTGCGAATAGGGTGGAAATGATAGAAGAAATCAATTAATTAAATGAAGGAGCTGATAATTGAGCGAAAAGATGCATATGCATTGATGTTAGATGCTCAATTAATAGAACTAGATGAAAAATTAGAAAACTTACCTTGTTTGCGAATATGATGGAAATAATAGAAGAAATCAATTAATCAAACAAAGGAGCTAATGACCGTGAGCCAAAAGATGCATATGCTCAAATTTATGATAGATGCTCAATTAATAGAATTGGATGAAACATTAGAAAACTTACCTTGTTTGCAAATATGATGGAAATGATAAAAGAAATCAATTAATCAAATAAAGGAGCCGATGGCCGTGAGCCAAAAGATGCATATACTCAAATTTATAGTAGATCTTCAATTAATATAATTTGATGAAAAATTAGAAAATTTACCTTGTCTGTGAATATGATGGAAATTAGAGATGTCAATTTGGGTTGGGTCCGTCAGATTAACCCATCCAGCCAAACAATTTAAGTAGATTAGGTTGAAGTTTTATCAACCCATTTAAAGGTGGGTTTGGGTGGGTCAGCCCGGGCAGGTTGCGAGTCAAGGTGGGCCGATTCGTGGAGGGCTTGGGTTAACCTGCGGGTTGAGAAAAATGAAAAAAAAATCCAAAATTTAAAATTAAAGTGGAAAACTCAATGGGCTGGCTCGCCTAACCCGCAATCCAAACTTAAAAATTCCAACCTTTTTTATTTTTTTTATTTTTTGTATGCTCATGGGTTGACTCGCCAGGCTTGCAACCCACCCTGGGTTGGGCTGGATAGGGGATTTCCAAGCCCCCAAGATGGTGGGTGGCCTGCCCGACCTGCCAAATGATGGGGTTTTTTATGGGTCGGTTCGTCTAACAGCTCTAATGGAAATGATAGAAGAAATCAATTAATCAAACGAAGGAGTTGATGACCGTGAGCAAAAGATGCATATGCTCAAATATATGGTAGATGCTCAATCAATACAACTGGATGGGTACTCATTTAGTCATGCATTATTAGCAAAGGGCTGAAAAAAAAAGATGTGATATGATGTGGTGTTGTTTTTTTTTTTCGATACAGACAAAACATTAAAAGATGGAATGAAAAGCAAAGTCAGATCAAACAAAATGGTAAAAAAATGGAATCGAAAGTCTTCTTAATCAATTAATCAAGACGCTCATTCCATTCCGATTGTTCCCTTTTGTTCTTTTGCAGTTATAACGTCCAAGAACGGCGTCTTAAAGCAAGCCACGTTATTTATCGGACTTTGGAATGATGTGAGGCGTTCCCGTGTCGGAACGCTCATTTTGGCCATTCCACGTCCATTCCTACGAACCATGCTAATACAGATGACTTGGGATTTCCACGAGCACATTCATCAGCTGTTGCTCTTACCAGAAACAAAAAGTTTTCAAATCATACATTGTCGGATAATTTGGAGTGAGACTATTTCTAACTATAAATCTCGTGTATCTATGTAGAAAGATACCATTGTTAGACACGCTAAAGGTCATATTACCATCATAAATTGTTTTTTGTGACCTAAATAATATGCTACTAAAATATATGGAATCATCATTTTTCTCGCTTCATTAAAACTTTTTCAAAAAGTGTATATCCTTAATAGAATAGATTTTGTTCCAAGTTTGTCCCAAATTTGGCAATTCTCTTGTTAAACCTTGATTTAATAGAATTTTTTTCATTGTCTTTTTGTAATGGCCATTTATACGCAACAACAACAACAATCAATCAAGCCTTGTCCCACTATGTGGGATTGACTATATGAATATTTCTACGCCATTGGGCTCTATCCCCTACTATATCATCAATTATATTTAAATAAATTTTATCTTGTTTTATTATTGCTAAGGTGTTCCTCTTTCTCATTTAATATAGACATTTATCATAGTTTCACATCGCCTAATTAAAACATTTATTGATTGTCTAATTACATACACATATAATTTTCAACGTGTCTCCTAGATTTTTCCCTCAATAGCTATAACCTCGACTTTCTTTTTAATATTTTCATTTCTTATCCTATTTATTCTTGTATGTCCGCACATCAGCCTTAAGATCCTCATTTCTACAACTCTTATTTTCTGCTCATGTGCTCACGTCATAGCCCAACATTGAGCTCCATAGTAGGTCTAACCATCATTTTATAAAACTTTCCTTTAAATCTTAGAGAGGTACTTTACGATCATAAAGAACACCTGATGTTCTCCATTTCAGTCATTCCTCTTGTATTCTATGTAAGGTATCTCTTTCAATCCCTCTATACTTTTGTAAAAATAATCCTAAATACTTAAACTTTCTGTTACACTCGTCATTTCCTATCTTAAGAGTTGTTTTATTACGTTTAATATTGATAAACTTAAATTCCATGTATTATTTCTTTACTTTGCTAAGCCTAAAATCTTTTACTTAGCGTTTCTGCTAAGATTCGAGTTTAGTATTTGCTCTTTCACGTTTTTTATCTACCAAAACAATATCATCTGCAAACAACATATATAGTGGTACTGTATTTTGGATTTGTCTAGTGAGTTCATTCATTATTAGTATAAAAAGATAGGAACTTAAAGTTGATCTTTGATGCAACCCTATTTTTATGGGAAATGCTTCGGTTAATGAAGTTTTCACTCTTGTCATTACATTCTCATATATATATATATATATCATTAATTAGTTCAATATACGTTATGCTAATACCTCTCTTTTCTAGAGTTCTCCATATAATTTCCCTTAGGACTCTATTCTAGGCCTACGAGTATTATGCGTAAGTCTTACTTCTATTCACTTTTCAATTAGTTGTTTGAAAGATGTATATTTTCTATTGTCGACCTCTCAGGCATAAATCCAAATTAATTTTCAGTCATCGTGGTCTCCTTCCTTAGTTTTATTTTTCTATTCTTCTTTCCAAAGATTTATGAAATGACTCATTAGTTTAATATCTCTAAAGTTTCACAATTTTATATGCCTCCTTTATTCTTATATAAGGGAACTAGAGTATTTACTCTCTATTGATTAATATTTTTTTAATTTTCAATATAAGGTTGAATAACTTTGTGAGCCATCCAATAGATAATTTCCTAAGACACTTCCATACCTCTATCGGAATATCATCTAGTCCAACTATATTTCCATTTTGCATTCCATTTAAAGCTTGCTCTACTGCTATAGTTTGAATTCCCCAATAAAAATTTAAATTTCTATACTTATTTGACTTACTTAAATTATCTAAATTAAGTTGGTTATCTAAACCTTTATTAAAAAGTTGATGAAAATATCTCTTTCATCGCTTTTTTATTTTCTCATCATTTATTAGTACGCTATTGCATTCATCTGTAATACATCTTATTTGGATAAGATCTCTTGTCTTCCTCTCGCTTGCTTGAGCTATTTTGTAAATATCTCTTTCCCCTTCATTTGTATCCAATTTGGCAATTTTTGATATAAGCATTCAAAAGTTTCATTCTTTGTTTTGTTTCATGACTTACTTTATTTCTTTCTTGGCTACTACATTTTTTTTAAATTTTTCTCGTTCTTAAAAGTTATAATTTCTTATAGGTTATTCGTTTTCCTTTCACTATTTTTTGTACTTTCTCATTCCACAATCAAGATTCATTACTTGGTAATGCATGCCCCTTTGACTTACCGAGTACACTTTTGGTACTATTTTCAACTTTGATACCATCTTATCCCATGCGGTATTCGAGTCTCTGTATAATACTTGTAATCCTACCCTGTCCTTAAATATGTTTTGCTTTAAAACATTTAACTTCCACCATTTAATTATAAGAGTGTGTGTTTTTTTTTTTTTAAAACGTATTAGCTAGTATAAGGTCATATGCTATCACAAAATACAATATAGCTTTCCCTTATTCATTTCTTATTCCAAACCCATAACCCCATGGTATCCTATCATGTTTCGGATTTTTCACTTTTACATATCCATTTAGATCTCCTCCTATTAAAATCATTTCGGGCAGAATATTTATAATACCTTATCTAGATTGTATCTACAATCTAGATTTGGTGTGTTTATCTAATCTTATTTGAGGTGCATATATGTTAATTACATTAATAATTTTTTCATCTCTACTATCTTGAGAGTTATAATGTTAACCTCTTTCTAACCACTCCTACTACTTTGTTCTTTAGCGAACTATTGACAACAATACCTATTTTATTTCTTATTTTATTCCTTCCTATATATTATAACTTAAAATCCAACTTTTCTATGTTTGCGTTCTCTCCTACTTGTTTTGTCTCTTTTACATAGAAAATATTAATTCTGCTCCTAATTATCACATCGACTACCTCCATTGCTTTACCCGCGAATGTTCCTATATTCCATGTTCCAAATCTTATTTCATTAATTTTCTTATAATATTTATTCTTATCCAACTAGGCGGTAGTCGGGCGGAGGACTAGCGCCTAGTCGGCGCCTAGGCGGCATTAGGAGGCACCATGGTGGGGTACCGCCTAGCGCCTAGACCGCCGCCTATGCCGACTTTTACAACAATGCTATGGTGAGAACTTTTGCATATTTAACACTACACTTACTTTCTCATGAAGATGTAACGGTCTTGCCGATACATTACAATCGGACCCTTGTAACACCAACTCTTGCATATTTAGCAGCACTACACCCGAGTTATGGAGATGTAGCGATCCTTGCTAAGTTGCAATACGTTCTTTTTGGGGAACAACATTAGCACAATAATTTAATGGATCATTCATTGAATATTTGCCTAAAAATCGCTGGCAACCCTCGCCCTTTCTCAATTGGCCTTGGGATTGACTATAGCGGGGTTGTAATGGCCATTTGTAGTCAAAAAAAAAAAAAAAAAAAAGGCAACTGACACCAAGTAAGAAATACACAAATTTACATGGAAAACTCAAACAAGAAAAAAACCTCATTGAGAAAAGGAATTCATTATGTTAAAGATTGGTACAGAAGGAGAGTTGTGGCTTA